>WBNA01000632.1:44500-58722 GCA_013398345.1 Nothocercus nigrocapillus | reverse complement strand
GGCCGTAAGCGGCTCCCCGTGCGCTGCAGGGCTCGTTCCGTTTATAATAAAGACAAATATCCACGTGGAGCTGAAGTCTGGCGCACCGCACCCCCCCGCCCCAGCGTAGCCGAGAGTTGCAGTGTCTAGAAACGTCTAACACGCGTTTCAGTGCGTTCCACGCGGTATGGGGAGGGGGCCAGTGCCATGTGCTGCACGTGCTCCTTGGCAGGGTCAAGCTCACGGGAGGCCCCACCAGGCTGCACTTCGCTTTGCGTCCGTCGTGTTTGCCCCATGCCCTGCCGTGCCAGCCAGGTGTTTGTTTTGGCAGCTGTGGCTGTTGGGCTGGTCAAAGGATGACCCTGTAGGAGAAGCTGTCTACTGGGTAGCAATAGAAATGCCAAATTAAAGTGCCCTAGAAATTGCTGGGGGGTTTTTTATGTACATGTTTTCTGTTATGTATTGGGGAAGAATACATGAGATAATCCTTAGCGAGATACTTCTCGTGGTACTGGAACTTTCTAAAAGACAATAAAATGAGTTTGTACAACCACAACTGATACCTCTGGGACATGACAAGCATTTCGTAAGGTTTGACTAGAATCCGATCTGCAAGGCGCTCCTGAAGGCAGAGCAAGGCTGGCCATTGATATCGCAGTGTACGGAGCCTTGGCGGGTTCCAGAACAGCACAACGACACCAGTCCTTGGTGTGTTTTCATTACAACTGCCCGCTTGTTCCATTGGTAAAGCTTCAGACATGACATAGTTCTCTTTTCTGAATATTCTTGTATGATTTGTCTTATAGAGGCGGAGAAGCTGAATAAGATGAGTTCTCTCTTAGAAAGACTTCATGCAAAGTTTAACCAAAACAGACCTTGGACAGAAACCATGAAGCTAGTCCGTCAAGTCATGGTGAGGATTGTTGCAATATGAGCAGGAGAGTTTCAGGAGCATCTTCAGTAATGATTTTATTGGTGGTTTTTCAGGTCTCTTCAAAATACTTTACTTTTTGGCCAAACCTCAGCTTTCTGCTGGGCCGCCGTGGTTGAGAGATCCCGGTTTTGGGAGTGATGTGCGTGTCCTGTGTGCTTGGAGAGCCTGTGCTCTGCTCACAGCCTCATGAGCAGGGCACAGCTGTCATTGCAAGCCCAGGAAGAGGGTCAAACCTGGCGGTTGGATTGCTAAGAGAAGCCTTGCGCATTCTGCCACTTGCTCCTTCAAGATTTTGTTTTATTTTGTTAAGCAATTTACTCCCTTTTCAATGCTGTTCAGAGATTACTGTTGGTTTAGTCAAATCTGTGTTTGAAACATTGGTTTCCAGGTGGAGGGAGGGAGGAACAGAAGGCAGGGAGAGCTGCATGGAAGGTTTCTGCATATATTGTTCTGAGGTGCTAAAAGTTTGCTCATCTGGTTAATTCTTTGTCTCTTCCTGTAAAACTCTCAGCTTATGCCTATTAAAAAGTTATTGCAGTCTGTTCTTCCAGATGAGCAAGTTGCTTAAAGAACAAAATCGATTCCCGGGGTGCCTTTGTTACCTGCTTCCAAAATGGATACTGTTGTCATATAAAAATCAAAACGTGGTTGTAATTTGGAGATGAAATCTAATCTGTCTTTAAATAGCTGAATAAGCCTCACTTGACTGAACAAAAATTGCAGAAATTCCCTCTCAGTGAATGCTACATCAAAAGGTCTTTTTTCTCCTTTCTGACTAAGGAAAAGCGAGTTGTGATGAACTCTGGGGGTCACCAACATCTGGTGAGCTGTTTGGAGACTTTGCAGAAGGCGTTAAAAGGTTGGTATGTTCTGTGCATGCTGTTTATGTGCTGCTGACCAGTGATAGCTATGCAAATACTGCACATTGCAAGGTTGTTGCTAGCACCTGCCTCTGTGTTCTCGGGGTGTGTGTAGTCACGTCTATGCAAGCGTGCTTAGCTGTTACAGTTCCGTAACAGCTTGAATTCCCATGCTTGAATTCCACTTGATTGTGCAAGAAGATCCATTCTCTGTATTTCTGAGAATGTTTATTTTTCCTCTGCAAATTGTTCTACCTGAATTTGGGGTGTTGATAATGTATATAAGTGCATGTGTAAAGGTATGAGAACACCTGGGAGTGAGCTGGCTCTTATTGCTGATGGCTCGTTCCTGGGGAAATGCTGGACCAGTTCACTAAGCCTTGCTCTTTGCTTTCTCTGTCTAGTGTCCTCTCTGCCTGCCATGACAGATCGCTTAGAGTCTATAGCTAGACAGAATGGGTAGGTTGTCTTCTTTATTTTATGGCAAAGGCATTTCTTGTGCATCTGTACACATCATAATCTCACTGCTGGTTCGATTGTTTTTTGTGTGCATCTCATAGCAATTTTTGTTTTGTTTTGTATGTAAGCCTTGGATCTCACCTTAGTGCAAATGGCACTGAATGTTACATCACTTCAGACATGTTCTATGTGGAAGTCCAGTTAGATCCTACAGGGCTGCTGTGTGATGTCAAGGTGGCTCACCATGGAGAAAATCCTGTGGTATGTATTACTGAAAACATGAGCAATGCTGTTTTGTCTTTGGAACTGCCATTTTGGTTCCCTTCTGCATGAGCAGAAGAATTGGATTACACTGAGTGTTCATCTAGGCCTGACAGCTTTACTGCTCCTTCTAGTAGAAGGCAAAGCCTCCTTGGGGCAGTCTATTCTTGTGATTTTATCTGATGATCAATGCAGTGCATGCGTGCAAGGACCATTTTCCTCCCTATTTTCTTCTGAGTAGCATTTTAACCGGCAAAACTGTAAAGTTATTTGTTTTGTTTGAGGGAATTTTATTTCTTGAGGAAGGAGCGAGTTGCTTAGGAAATTGATCTTAAAAGATTTAGCTCTGTGAATGGAAAACGCAAGAACTGAAAAGCATACAGCTAACATCCTGAAAGAAAATAGCTTTACTTCCATCCTCCACATATATGGGAGTTTGCCCTTGCATTTCACATTGGCATAGCCACTTTTCTGAAAACCAGACCATTTTTGTTATGTTCATGTAAAAGAGAGGTTTTCCACGTAAAACTTGACTATTTTAAAGCTTTATTTCAAGTCATTTAATAGGATACAATATTGTTTGAATTTCTCCCAGAGGAGGTTGTCAAGCAGAACTAGAACTGTAGCAGTTTATAGCTGTAAATGTTTCTTCTTATCAAAAATTAGTTCTTAGAAACGTCACTGTCCTAATACTTGCAGTGACAGTGCTGCAGAAAGACTGAGGTGACAACATTTGACACTGATACAGTTCTCTGTTCTTCCCTTCCTAGAGTTGTCCAGAACTGGTGCAACATCTGAGGTGAGTAGCAAGAGTTGTATTTTTAGACAGGTTTCTATTTGCAGCATTCGTATCTGCCACGATTATAAATTCACATTACTGTTTTTCTCCCCCTTTTAGAGAGAAAAATTTTGATGAATTTTCTAAGCATCTAAGGGGGCTTGTGAACCTGTATAAGTTGCCGGGAGACAAGTAAGTCTAAAATATGAGCTTTATTTGTTTATGTCCACATATATAAAATTGAAAAATTCTACAAGCTCTTAGTTCTATGCTTATTTTTTTCCTTATGTGTGAGATTCCTGAATCCATCAACATGGTGTGTATGTGTATGCACTGGGAGGGGTGATTTAATCTGAAGTGGGAATGTGAAATGAAAAGTTAAAACTTTTAAGTGTTGTAGCTTATCAGACAGTAGTTCTATAGTTAGATTTCATTGCACAATTCCTTTTAATTTTTCTTGTATTGTTGTCTTTCTCCAGCAAACTTAAAACTAAAATGTACTTAGCTCTACAGTCCTTGGAGCTGGATCTCTCAAAAATGGCGGGGATGTATTGGTAAGAACACCTGTATTGTTGGTGTTTGTTAATTTGTTGTTTGTTAATTTTTCTTCTCTTACTAGTGGTATGTCATATTGAGTGATTCTAACCACAGAGAAGTATCCCCTATTCTCATGATATGTTCTTATTTCGAAGAAGTTCAGTGTTAAGGTTTCAGAAGGCCTGTGCAAGCCAGGGAGTGATACAGAGTGATAGAAAAATTGCCCAGAGTTCCCTGGAATTTAGCAGGAATTTACCTTTTTAACTGCACAGTTCAATTAAAAATATGTATATATGTGTGTGGGGAAGTAAAGTAGCTTCTGTTTCGTCCATTGCCAAATAGTTTTATGTAGCTAATCTGTAGATAATCACTGTGTTCCTGAGCTCTGTGTGTGTGTGTTGAGCTAGAATCAGCCTGTCCACAACCCATGAATTTTGGCTTCAGCTGTGGCTCTGGCTTGTTACAGACCTGTGACTGCCTCTCTTGCAGGCAAGCCACCAATGCAAATCCCCTTGACAAGATTCTTCATGGCAGTGTTGGCTATCTCACCCCCAGGAGTGGAGGTATCTTTGATTAACATCTTTAAAAAGAAAAAAAAAGTGCAGATTTTGTCTGTAAAAGCATCTTTGTTCGGTATCCCCTTCAAGGTGTTCTGGCAGCTGTGCCCAATATGTTACATTGCAGATGTTCTGCGGTTATATAGTTAATAATAGTCTGGTAGCTTGTGTCACCAGGATGCTTATTTATAAGGCTCTCTTGTACAGGTCTCCTGATGAATCTCAAGTATTACGTCTCGCCGTATGATTTATTTGAAGAAGGCACTGGAGCCCCCATTGTTTTGCATGAGAACAATGGTAGGTGACCTTTATAAAGCCGGTGCACTCCTCCTGCTTGGAGGAGAGTAGAAAGCCAAACTCCAGCAGTCTGGCTCCCCTCCACTGTCACCTCGAATACAGGAAAATCATACGTTACATGGGTTACATGGGTTTCGGAAGCACATGCGTGAATGCTGGCTCAGCTGGCCCTGTTCTTGAACCTACTGGCTGTTGTAGAATTTGACAAAACCAAACACCTATTAAAATGGAGAAAGGAGAGGGTGAAATTGTCCAAAATCATTAATTCCTTTTCTTTCTGCAGAATAATACAAACTTGTAAATCTGTTTGAAACATATTCTAAGAATTACACAACAACAACAGCAACAAAAACACAGTAGTATAACAGTAGTATGGTTTGACTGTAGTCCGTTTATGTGTTAGCAGCAAACACTGAAAATGTTTTTTATTGGGGAAGTTACATATTTACACTAGTTGAATTTAACTCATAAAACTTGTGCTTATTTTTTTAAGCTTATGTTCTTTTTTTTCTTGCTTCCTCTTTCAGTTCCTCGCACTTTGGGTATGAATGTGTCAGTAACAGTTGAGGGAACCATGGCAATGTACAAACTTCCAATTGCACCATTGATTATGGGGTCTCATCCTGTTGACAGCAAAGGGTAAGTAAAGGACATACCTGCCAGGCCTTTCTCAGTGGCTGTGTTTAGATGCAAATTCAATAATCAGTTGTCCTTTAAAGTCAGAGTGGGGAGCTGACTGCATGGTATTACAGCATTATAATGTGACTTTTATGCTGTCTTTAAGCTGAAACACCTGCATTTCAGAGATATTTAATGCTTTACATGAATGCCTTGATTTTTCAAAATGCATAAACAATCTACTTCTATTTGAGCAAACAGTAAAATGCGTTTCTAGCCCTCAGAACAGAAGCCAGCATCGTGTTCTACAGCTAATAAAGATTTTACTAACTCAATATTTTAGGACACCATCCTTCTCGTCAATCACCAGTGCGAACAGTGTGGACCTTCCCGCTTGTTTCTTCTTGAAATTCCCACGACCCATTCCAGTATCTCGAGCTTTCATTCAGAAACTGCAGGGCTGCACAGGTGAGCTGCAGATGCATTGTGTATTTCCTAGATCTTTACTAATCTGCTGTTTATAAAGAATGCCAGAACTGCTACTCAAGTTCTTGTGGCCTGGTTTCAGTAAGAACTGGAGAGGTTTCCTCTACTGGGTGGTAACTCGTGTCTCACCAGCTCTTTACAGGTCCCGGGTGCTACCAGTCTGTGCCGTTTTGTTTCCTCAGGTATTCCGTTGTTTGACACTACACCAACGTTTGTGCCCTTGTATGAGCTGATCACCCAGTTTGAGTTATCCAAGGAGACTGATCCTCTGCCTTTAAACCACAATATGCGCTTCTATGCAGTAAGTATGTTGTACAGCCAGGGTATTAGACTTTCAGACACGTATTTCAGGTATCATTCCAGGAGAAGCTAATGTAAATAGTGAGGTTGTCCTCCTGGATGGATGATATTAGCAGTTAAGATCTGGCTGCTGACTCTGCTGCAGCAGTGACAGCAGAGAGTGTGGGATTTAGCCTTACCAGGTTCTGTCCCTTCTTGCTGTCATCTTTAAGTGTGACTGAATAAAGCAAAATCACATCACTTTGGGAGAAAACTTGTCTTAGTGATGGTACCTATTGACTTCAGAGGATTTCTCTTTCCTCAAAAGAGGTGCCATACCATATGAAACTAGTTGAGGAAGTGAATACTGTCTGTTTCTGAGGAGCCTGAGTGCTGTTCTGTTTGTTCAAATCTCCTTGTCATTTAATAAAAGGAAAGTATGTTTATTACTTGTCATTTCCAGCCAAAAAGGTGGTTTGACATTGCTTGGATTTGGAACCTGCTTTTTCCTTCCTAGATGTCTGGTTTTGCCTTGTATCCAGCATTAGCTGGAGTAAAGCAGGAATTGTTTGTCAGGCTCTTCCAGGACAGCAGCACTGTTACTTTCTGAACAAGGATGCTCCTCTCCCAGATGGAAGAAGTCTTCAAGGAACTCTGATTAGTAAGATCGCCTTCCAGCACCCTGGACGGGTTCCTCTCATCCTCAATTTGATCAGACATCAGGTGGCTTACAACACATTGATTGGGAGTTGTGTCAAGCGAACAGTTTTAAAAGAAGGTAGGTACCACATCAAGTGGAAAATAATGTGTAGTTGATAGGCAACACTGGATAATTTTCTCAGATTTGGTAATAAGAATTCAGAAGAATATAGGAAATACTTCTCTCTTATCTTTTTATTTTTCTCTGTATGGGGGTATGGAGCATGTGCCTCTAGTTCATTTCCCATGATCTTTAATAGTTCCCTTATCTTCCAGATTCCCCCGGGATCCTTCAGTTTGAAGTTTGTCCTCTCTCTGACTCCTGTTTTAGTGTGTCCTTTCAGCACCCCGTGAATGACTCCCTAGTGTGTGGTAAGTGGGCTCAGTAAAAGCATGTAGGTATTTCTGAAAAGCATGGTAGGATTTTTTTCCACCTGTAACCAGAATGTTGATCTCTTCCAAATCCCTCCTGTCTTT
The DNA here is from genome assembly GCA_013398345.1 of Nothocercus nigrocapillus. NCBI lineage: Eukaryota > Metazoa > Chordata > Aves > Tinamiformes > Tinamidae > Nothocercus > Nothocercus nigrocapillus. Next base: position 51,501 of record WBNA01000632.1, on the reverse strand, counting down.
CAGTGGTAATGGATGTGCAGGATTCTACACATGTGAACTGTAAGCTGTACAAAGGGCTTTCTGATGCTCTTATCTGTACAGATGACTTCATTGCCAAAGTTGTTCAAAGGTGAGCCAGATCTTTCAGTGATGCCACTCAGTGTTGTTCAAGTGTTGTTTATAAACCAAAATGCAGTGGTTCATATGTGCTGTTAGTAACTGTGCATGCCTACAATAAGCCTTCACTAAGCCTTTCATCCTGGCAGTTCTCTTCCCTAAAAACTACCTTAGTGAACATTGCTTAGTGCAGCAAGATGCAAACTAAACCTTGTGCTTTGTGTTTTGCAGATGTATGTCCATTCCTGTGACCATGAGAGCAATTCGTAGAAAAGCAGAAACGATTCAGGCAGACACCCCAGCCTTGTCCCTCATTGCAGAGACAGTAGAAGATATGGTGAAGAAAAATCTTCCCCCAGCCAGCAGCCCAGGGTATGGCATGACCACAGGCAGCAATCCAATGAGTGGTACCACTACCCCAACCAACACTTTTCCTGGGGGGCCCATCACTACTTTGTTTAATATGAGCATAAGCATGAAAGAGAGGCATGACTCAGTGGGCCATGGGGAGGACTTCAGCAAAGTGTCTCAGAACCCTATTCTCACTAGTTTGTTGCAGATCACAGGGAATGTGGGGTCTACCATTGGCTCAAGTCCAACCCCTCCCCATCACACACCACCACCAGTATCCTCACCAGCCAGCAACACCAAGAATCACCCCATGCTCATGAACCTCCTTAAAGAGAATCCCCCTCAGGATTTCTCCACTCTGTATGGGAGCAGTCCTCTCGAAAGGCAGAACTCTTCCTCTGGCTCCCCCAGAATGGAAATGGGCCCTGGGGGGAATAAGCAAAAGAAAAAAAAATCCCGCGTCCCAGCAGACAAGCCCAAGCATCAGACTGAGGACGATTTCCAGAGGGAGCTCTTTTCAATGGATGTTGACTCCCAGAATCCTATTTTTGATGTCAACATGACTGCAGATACCCTGGACACCCCTCATATTACTCCAGCACCTAGCCAATGCAGCACTCCTCCTACTACATACCCACAGCCTATACCTCACTCACAGCCCAGTATTCAGAGAATGGTTCGACTTTCTAGTTCGGACAGCATTGGAGCCGATGTTACTGATATCCTTTCGGATATAGCAGAGGAGGCTTCCAAGCTCCCCACCACTAATGAAGACTGTCCACCCATTGGTACTCCAGTAAGAGACTCGTCTAGTTCAGGACATTCACAAAGTGCCCTCTTTGACCCAGATGTTTTTCAGACGAACAATAGCGAGAATCCGTACACAGATCCAGCAGACCTGATAGCAGATGCTGCTGTAAGCCCCAACAGTGATTCTTCAAACCATTTTTTTCCAGATGGAGTAGATTTCAATCCTGACTTGTTGAACAGTCAAAGTCAAAGTGGCTTTGGGGAGGAATACTTTGATGAGAGTAGTCAGAGTGGAGACACTGATGACTTCAAGGGCTATGCACCCCAGGCTCTAAGTACGCTGGGGGTGCAAGTGTTAGGAGGTGATGGGGGAGAAAATAAATTTAAGGGGAGCAGTCAGTCTGATACGGTAGATTTTAGTATTATTGCAGCTGCAAGCAAAGCACTGGGGTCCTCTGACATCATGGAGCATCACAGTGGAGGTCAGAGCCCTTTACTAAATACAGGGGATTTGGCGAAAGAAAAGTCTCAGAAACGGATAAAAGAAGGCAATGGTTCTGGAAGTAACATGGCAGGTCCCGGGCTTGATGGGAAGCCAGGGAAGCGCAGCCGGACTCCATCCAGCGATGGTAAAAGTAAAGAGAAGCTTCCAAAGCGGAAGAAGCAGGAAACGGATGGGAAATCTCCCTCTCATAGTTCATCCAACAGGCCTTTCACCCCACCTGCAAGCACAGGTGGGTCCAAATCTCCTGGGAGTTCAGGCAGATCTCAGACTCCTCCTGGTGTAGCTACTCCTCCTATTCCAAAAATCACAATTCAGATTCCAAAAGGAACAGTGACTGTTGGCAAACCATCTTCACATGGCCAATATACGAGTAGTGGCTCTGTCACCTCTTCCAGCAGCAAAAGCCATCATAGCCATTCTTCCTCCTCCTCCTCTTCCTCCTCCTCTTCAACCTCAGGCAAAATTAAAAGCAGCAAATCAGAAGGGTCTTCTGGCTCGAAGATGAGCAGTAGCCTCTACTCAAGCCAAGGTGGCTCAAGTTCAGGTCAGTCAAAAAGCTCCGCTCAGTCTGTGGGAAAGCCTGGATCCTCCCCCATCAGCAAACACGGCCTCAGCAGCGGTTCTGGAAGTACCAAGATGAAGCCTCAAGGAAAGCCATCGTCGCTTATGAACCCTTCTATGAGTAAACCAAACATTTCCCCATCTCATTCAAGACCCTCAGGAGGTTCTGACAAGCTTGCTTCTCCCATGAAACCTGTTCCAGGTACTCCTCCATCATCTAAAGCAAAGTCACCTATAAGTTCAGGTTCTGGCGGCTCCCATATGTCTGGGACTGGATCGAGCTCAAGTATGAAGTCCTCTTCAGGAATGGGTTCCTCTGGGTCTATGTCTCAGAAACCGCCTCCTTCATCAAACTCTTCTACAGCATCTTCATCTTCCTTTTCATCTAGTGGGTCTTCCATGTCTTCATCCCAAAACCAACATGGAAGTTCCAAAGGAAAGTCTCCTAGCAGAAACAAGAAGCCATCTCTGACCGCAGTCATAGACAAACTTAAACATGGGGTTGTCACTAGCGGGCCTGGTGGTGAGGACCCAATGGATGGACAAATGGGGCCGAATTCCAATTCCTCAAGCCATACTATGTCCTCCAAACATAATATGTCTGGAGGTGAATTCCAGGGCAAACGTGAGAAGAGTGACAAAGAGAAATCTAAAGTCTCTGTTTCTGGAGGATCTGTTGACTCTTCCAAGAAGTCTTCGGATTCCAAAAATGTTGGAAGCACTGGAGTGGCCAAAATTATCATCAGCAAGCATGATGGTGGCTCCCCTAGTATTAAAGCCAAAGTAACTTTGCAGAAACCTGGGGAAGGAGGTGGGGATAGCTTAAGGCCACAGATGGCTTCTTCCAAAAGCTATGGGTCCCCTCTGATCAGTGGGTCTACTCCCAAACACGAACGCTGCTCTCCCAGCCACAGTAAGTCACCAGCATACACTCCCCAAAACATAGACAGTGAAAGTGAGTCGGGCTCTTCCATAGCAGAGAAATCCTATCAGAACAGCCCCAGCTCCGATGATGGCATTAGGCCTTTGCCTGAATATAGCTCGGAAAAGCATAAGAAGCACAAAAAAGAGAAGAAAAAAGTGAAAGACAAAGACAGGGACAGAGATCGGGATCGCGATAAAGACAGAGACAAGAAGAAATCTCACAGCATTAAGCCAGAGAGCTGGTCTAAATCCCCAATTTCAGCTGATCAGTCTCTCTCCATGACAAGCAGTGCTATCATTTCAGCCGAGCGACCGTCCCGAGCTAGCCCTGAGTTTTTGATTGGGGAAGAAGATGATGATCTCATGGATGTTGCTCTAATTGGAAATTAATTTTCTTACTATCTTTAAAAGATGAGCTGTACGCAGGAGCTGCGGGTTCTAGAGGTGGAAAGAAAAGAACCATTCACTACATACCCACCACACCGAATTTTAAAAGGTGTGTTTTAAGAGAGAGAAAAAAATATTTCCAAGGATCTCAAAACTCTGAACAGGACACGTGTGAGTGCCGACCTCTGGCTGTGTCCAGCAGCTCCATATGGCAAGCCAGCTTCCTGACTGTGGCCTTGGTCCTGTGGATGCTTACACTCATCCTTAATTTAGAAGTATTAATAGTCCCGCTAAAAAATAACAGGCCTGAGACTAAGTATGAGTGTAAGTGTGTGAGCAGACCCCCAAACGGTGCAAACAGAAACATAGGTGATTCTAGAAGAATCTGACTTCTTCTGCCCCCTCTTCCCCTCCAGAATAAGTTGATCTTATTTTTAGAAAGTTTTAAGCTAATTATTTTAGGGCATGTTTTGGGGTTGGGTTTTATTCTTTTTATAAGGGTGGTTGGAGGAGGAAAAAAAAAAAAAAAAAAAAGCTTTTAAATTGTTTTTACTTTTATGGCATTTCTTCATTCAGTGCCTGATTCGGAGCGGTGCTGAGGAACTTGATCTTCCTCTGCTGGGGCCGCTCTGCAAAATCAGGCACTGTGTTCTGATGTATATCAGCATTTTATTCCAGGTCAAAGTGATGAAGGATAGCTGTCTTATGTTTGACTTTCTTTTCATTTTAGCTATTTACTTATGTCTGTGTTTGAATGCCTCGTGCTGCTTGTTTTCATGCAGTCTCTGTTTTAATTGTGTGATGCAGAGCCCACAGGGACTTGGCAGTTTGGGTAGAACCTATGGTTTTGGAAAGCTCTGCACTCGTGCAGCCACTGTAGCTTTGGTGAAGTTGGTAAAATTCCGGCATGCATTGGAGCAAAACTAAATTTAAGAAGGGACACCACTGTCTTAATCTAAGCATTGCTTCCTCAAAAGCCTAGCAAACAGAATTTCCCCAGAATTGCCTGATGCTGCATTTGTAAAGAGACAGACTTTATAAGCTGCACACAAGGTCCAGTTCTGCAAACGCTGTAGAACCATGCGTAATTTATCTGCTGTGAGTACTTGCATTAATATTGATAGGACAGCTAGTGTGCACTCATGGTTAAAAAATTGGGCCTTATTTGCTCAATCTGTTTCTATTGCTGACGTGCTTACCATCGGGTTTGTCTTCTTTTCTTTTAACTTGCAGCACATTTCCCAAATAGCAACTCTGGTAACGCACATAGGCATTCCCTTCTCCCTGGGAGGTGTTAGCCTCGCGGTGAGAGTCATTCCTGCGCTGGTGCTAGCGCACACTTACCCTGCTGGAAAAACAGACCTAACTGCTCCGGCTGGATACAGGTTGCAGCAGAAGCAGTATTTTCCTTAAATGATGGATTTTCCCTTTTTGGCTGGACTTAAGAGCATGATTCCTCTGTCCTCTATAGTTTTATCTTCGTCCCTGAAAGGAAAGAGCCTGAGGAGGAAGATGCTTTGTTTTTAAAGCAATTAAAAGCTCTTTTGCCTAAGAGGAAAAGCGGGAGATGGAGACTGTTCTGTGAACCCATCTCCTTTGAGTTTTGTGCTGGGTGAAATCCTGCTCCCATTGACTCTTGCTGTTGACTCGTGGAGACCAGGAGTTTCTTTAAACCACTGAAATTTCCAGTCCTGCTAACAACCTGGCCCCAGTAATACTCCAGACAAGCAGTTTCTTCTCTGGCTCTTAAAAGCCCTAGCAAGACAGCAACTGTTCAATTAATTGTAGGGATTTTGCACAGCATCTTCCAGTCTTCAGCTTAATTCCAGGATTCCTGTGCAGTGCAGGAGCCATGAAATTCTCCAAATCCACCCCAAACTTTGGGGAGCTCTTGTATTTTCCAACCTTCATCCTATGCTCCTAGTGGTCTGCGTACAATAGCTTCCCGCTCACAAATGTTCCCATCTTCATGTGCTGAGATGATAGAAAAGAAGTAAATAAAGTCTAAACCTGGAGCAAATTACATTATCTTATGCAGCATCAGAATCGTATGACTGTGGGGTGTCTGTGAAGAGGATGTAAGAAATACAACACCAGATGACTTTATCTTGAGACCCTGCTACAGCGGCTGCATCTCGGAAATACCTGTTCATCCTCCAACAGGTTGTCATCTGTTTTAATTCTGTCCCCTCTCATTTTAAGTTGCTTGTTTTGAAAGAGCCCGTGAACTGTTCTGGGCCGTGTGAAGGCGTGAGCAGCCTTCCAAAGCAGCGCTCTTACAAAGCTGAATCAGGACTGGGGATTTCAAGGAATGGTTTGCTGGATACGTGTCATTAATTGGAGTGGTGTTTTGCCAATATGAAACATACATTAAAAGTTAAAAAGTGAATACTGTTCAGCTTCATAATTAACACATAAATGCATTTTAAATGAAAGAGCTGAACATGTTTCCTTCTCTGCTTGCCCAAGACCAAAGTTCAATATTCTAAATTTCTCCTGCAAAAGGTGGGCATCACGAACACCTACAGAAGTACAGGGAACAAAGTCTCATCCTCTCTAAGCCTCTGTGACACCAAGTGCTGCAAGAGAAACTGAGTCCTGAACTGTGGTCATAGCAGGTAATAAGCTTTTTGATCCATTTTGATGCACTGTACCCTTTCCCCTTTGTACCCCATTTGTTTTATATCATGTGAGAAAAGATATATCAGAGCCAGGCAACGGTTGCATGATGCTTCTATTGCATTGATCAGAGATGAGGTACACCTGTCAGTACAACACATTTTACATGTAAATGCTTGGTCTCTTACAAATGTTTTATTTTTAAAATATTTTTGCTTATTCTCTATGATATTTTACATCTTTCAGTATTGGAAAGATAAACGTGTAAACAAAATAAAAAGCCAAACCTTTTAATCTCAGGTAGAGGAATTGAGATTAAAAGAAAATGGTTCTTTCCTAAATGGTCATTATGTAAATATGTGTCTTGAAATTTGCTTTTTTTGTGGGCAACCATGTAAATAATTCCAGCTACTTTTTTCATTCTTTTTTGATGTAGAGTGTACTTTCAACTTTTTTGGAAATATTGCAAAGAACATGTTTATTTACATGCAAATAAATCTCTTTGGTAAAGAGGTCTTCTGCTTTCTGGAAGCCCCTCTGCTTCCCTAGGGCTGACTTTGCGTGGAGCTGTTTCAGGTGGCGCGGAGCCGGTCGCATCCCTGGAAAAGGCGGTCGCCGGGCCCGGGCCCGGGCCCGGGCCGGCAGCCCGTGGAGCGGGAAAGCCGCGTCCCGGATCCCCGTCCCGGATCGGCCCCGGGAAGCGGCGCTTCCACGCTTGATTTTCCCGCGGGAATGACGTCACCGAGGCGCTGCGCGCGCGATTGGTCGGAGTCGGCCGGAAAGAGCGCGGAGAGGAGGGCGGGGGGGG
>WBNA01000632.1:9395-43129 GCA_013398345.1 Nothocercus nigrocapillus | reverse complement strand
CAGGGGGGAAAGGAGGCCCCGCACGGAGAGCAGGGCAGGAGCGGGTGCTGCTGCGACCCCCTTCAGAGAGGGCATGGACTGGCCATCAAAGGAAGATATTGATTCACGGTAAACCAAAGAGTGTCCGTTGCCTACGCAGGAGAGGGACGGCACTGAATTCGGCGGGTAACTGCCCGCGGAGTTGAGGAAGGTGCAGGAAGTAACGATTTTCCAATACTGCCCATGGAGCGCTTTCATCCCTCCATCAAATCCATTACTGGCCGTTGTAAATAAGCGGCAGCCGCAGGTCTGCTCGGAGCCGCGTCAGACGAGAGCAATTCTCTGCACTTGGCGTTTCTGCAGCAGCAAAAGGGTTGCGGTGGTTGCATTAAAACTGGCAGCTCGGCCGTCAGAGGCCTCATGCAGGAAGTGCCTTATCTGCGGTGGTTGTTTTTAACATTCTGGTCCATTCGTGGATGCACAGAATTTTTGGAGAGCGGTGGTGTTTTGTTTTGCCTTTTTTTATTACTGCAGAGTGGCTTGTTATCCTGGAGAGTGGAGAATAAAAACACTTTGGTTGTGATCTGCTGCGAGGAAACCACGGCCGATGCAGTGACCTTTTCTGCTTGCTTATCCTTTCTCTTGAAATACTAGAATTTGTGCCTGTATGGGTGAACTGTTGATCCAGGGTTAGACTGAAACAAGATTAACTCAATTTGTTGAAGAGCAGAATGGGGAAGTCTGTTTTCTTTGTTCTGGATTTTTTTTTTTTTTTTCTTCCTGGAATTGTATGTTACTTTCTTCCTATAGTCAAAATGGAAAAGTTGAAAACAGTCAAAATTCTCTGAATTCTTGAGATCTAAATTGACATCTAGCATCCAAAAAAAGCCCTCTTCTGTTGCAGGTGTGTGTTTTTTCCCCTCTATATTTGTACAGGAAGTCATCATTACAGGAAGGCTTGCTTATTTTGAGCTACGAGAAATGCCTTTAAACACTACACTGGTTTGGGATGTATTTTTGTTAGTAAACGGAGGATATGGATACACTGATGTGCTTTTATTAGCCGTAATGCTGGGTATCTCTGACCCACTCACCTATATATTTTGGAAAGGACAAGTTTTGTTTCAGTATGCTCTTTGCTTTTAATATACTCTTTTCTAGGGAGAGTTTCTTTTTTGCTCAGAAAAATGTTCGTATATTCATGTTTTAAACAGATTCATTTTGGAAGGGGGGAAATAAGGATGGAAGTTCAGTGATGCTTTCTATAAAAACCAGCTTGTAATGCGGCTGCCTTAAAAGTAAAATTTCTGTTCATTGACAAGAACACGCTTTGGAGTGTAATAGTTCATATTTAATGTGACATAAGGACAATTATGCAAAAATATGTTGAGACTGGAAGCTGCTATTCAGAGTTGTTGAGTATCGTAAGATCAACGAAGACAGCCCTGGATTGAGCGCTCGGTGATGAGTTCTCCTCCCACGGCGCCTCCGCGGTGCTCGGCACCTGCAGATTAGACGCAGAACGGGCTGCCGTGGTAGTTTGCTTGAGTAACGAGGGGTAAGTAGGGCCTTTATGTGTCTGGAGTCTCCTCCTGGGGGGAAAAAGTACCGTGGTGCAGAATTATGACTAATATATGTACTACGTCTCTCTCAGACTTTAAACAACAAATGAATTATTGAGGGCACGTTTCGTTCAGTTACTCAGCCTTAGTTTGTTGTCTTTCACTAAGCTACATAAACAGATCTCTGACCTATTGCTGGGTGACTCTTTTGAATCTGATCTTGCTTGAGTTTAATAATCGCGTCTTCCAGAATAAAATAGGGCTTTCCTATGGATTTTCGATGCTTATATGTGTATAGGCAGGCAGCTATTGCAGCAATAATGGAGCTTTTTATTTTAAATGACCGAATGAGCTCCCCGGCGTGCCCAGCGAACAAGCGCGTGCTCTAAATAGGTCCCTTTTGAGGAGGTGTGGCCACCGCAGAGAAAATAACCACTTGCTGTCGCAAAGCAAACAAAAAAGGGAAACACTATCCAGACTGACTCGTAATTTTCTGCAGTATTGATTTTGGTGTGAAACGTGCCCTGGCAGATCACAGCCCTGAGTTGTACTTGGGGTTTCTTTGCTTCCTCTAGCACATAATAGGTTGAGACCTGATGAACTACGGACAAAAAACAATAGAAGAGAGGAGAGGGTACCGTTTCCTGATGCCTTTGGTTGAGTTGTGCTCTAGGTGTGGAGAGCTTGCTGACCTTCCAAATTCTCATAAATTCTTTTCATTTGGCCCAGTGTGTCACCTGGAGACAAAGTCGTTCCATTGCTTCGGTCCTTCCTTGACTTACTCTTGTTGTGAAACTCGCATGAGCAAAAATACTCTCTCTAACTCATCCTCAATTCGAGTGCTCCTCGGAGCTTCCTGGGGCCGGGGCGCAACGCATGGAGGTTGGTAGCGCTGGCGTGGACACAAGCGCGGTGCCGCTCCGGCACGGAATCGCCTCCAGCAGTGCTTTACAGCAAGCAGGGGCTTCGGGGACTTCTTGGTTATTGGGCTAGCTGTGGAGCGAGTTCTGAACATTTTCAGCACAAATGAATTTTAAGGTTTTAAGCTTTCCTTGAGCTGAAAGAAAAGTGATATAGTGAAAAATGCCTCAAAATCTCGTTGCCTTCTAGTAATTAATCCTGTCTGTGCTCTGAAGGCTGATGTGAATAATCTTAGTTACCCTAATCCCATTTCTGAATCTGCTTGGTTCCTGTCTGAAATACTCTTTCCATATTTCAGGATCGCTCGGCTTGGGATGCTGGGTTGACTCTTTGGGGTTTGTCTTTGTTCTCTTTGCATGGCTGCCCCTGTGCTTCTTTCTGCCAGTCTGGGGAGGTCTTTGTTTTTTCAGGCACTGGAGGTTGTCTAAACAGATGGGCACAAACAAAGCGGCCAGGGAGTCTTGATAACTCTTTGCATCCCAGAAACTTGCAAAAATGGGTATTATTCTTAAAGTGGCGTTTTGTTTCATAGCAGGAGGAGACGAGAGAAACTGCTGCTGGTGTGACAGAGCAAAGTCATTATGTGATACAGCTGAATCAAACGAGTTTTCTTTGGCAGGTATCTAACAACATGGCTCACAAGTAATGAGAAACAATGGCAATATCTTTTTTTTTTTTTTTTTTCCTTCTAAAGCTGATATCTTTACCATACAGTTGTTTTCCCCCCCACTTATTATTTTGTTTTGGTGTTATTTCATGCCATGCTTATGTGCAATATTTTTGAAGCCAGCACTTCACAGAGCAGTGACATTCTGTTGGCAGACACATAAGATCTTACTTAACTGTTGTGTATAAATGGATTGTTTAAAATTTAAGGCAATGGGAGAGGTGAACCTGTGTCACGCAGGCACTGTGGTGGTCCTGTGCTCCACACCGGTGAAGAAAAGAGAAGAAAAAGACAAGCTAGATTTGGAAGGAAAAGTCAGTTTAGATGAGCTAAAAATACCTGAGCCCTGCTGTAGAAAGACTAGGAAGGATTAAATAGGAAATGACTTTTTTGTCAGAGAAGGGGCAACATCCTTTGGTTCTTTCTGTCCAAATGGGATTCTCTCCTTGCAAGTAGATTCCTTGAGGGGAAGGAGCAAAATGGGCAACAGTGGAGATACTGGCCCAGCCAAACAGCAATTTCAGCCTGGAATACCCCAGCAGAAACCCCAGGAAAGGGATATTTCCTGCCCCTGCGTCTTGCTCCACATGTCCAGTGAGGCCTTCTGAGCAGCACCTGGTGGTAACTTCTGTCTTTAATTTGGCCTGAGGTACGTGAGAAGTGGTTATCTTAGCAGCAACGTGTCTGGTGTTTGTCTGGCTGGTCTGTGTAAGCAGCGAGGTCTTTTTTTGCCCGCTGCTGAGAGCTGCGCTGAGCCCGGCTCCCCAGAACAGCTCTGCTTGGAAGCGCCAGTCGGAGCAACCGCAGCCGGTGCTGGTTCATGGACGTGGCATTCGGCTGCCTGGGCAGGGCTGGGCTTTTGGATAGCAGCTTGCATAACATGAGCGCGAGCTGCAGAGCCCTCATGCAAGGATATGTCTCATTTTATTTTAGATACCTCTATTAATTGGAGGCCTGAGTTAGAGGAGGTAATTATTGTTTTCACTATGGGGTTACCTTGCTGTTTATTTCCTTTGACTCATGCCATTATGAAAGTCAACTGAATGAATGTGGTAGCCATAGAGAGAGGGTGTGAGACACTTAGCTACACAAGTGTGTGCAGGGGCCTCGTCTCTGTGCGGCTTGTGGCCACATATGTCTACCTTGCTCACCTGGGTTGTGCTTCCAGGTAGATCATCCCTCTCTATGTGGCAGAATCCTCTGGATTTTGAATCCTATTCCAAATCTAGGTGAATTCTTCTCTTTCCTTTACCAGGAACTTCCCTCCAGTTCCATTGCAGACAGGATTACTCAGAAACACCAGCGTTTGACTTCATTTCCAAGTACGTACATGGATAATATCACATGTTGAGTAATAGTAAAATACAAATTAGTAGTGAAAAAAATGCTGGTCACTGACATAGAACTGCAGGCTTTGGAGGTGGGCAGGCCTGCAAGTAATTTGTTTACCAAATAGGCTCATTTGGGTGGTGATGAACGACTGCATGTGTTGAAGAGCAACAGGAGTTTCACTCTTGACCTGTAAGTACTGAAGCATGTCTCCACTTAAAGAGAAAAAAACACCCATTCAAAGAATATTTGTTGTAAACCATTATGCTACTGCAGGAAGCTTTAAAAATACTGGAGGACAAAAGAATGAGCGTGGTGGAAGATGTCCTGGAACGTGGTTCGTGGTCGTGTCCCTGCGAGTCAGGAAGTCCTCATCATATTTATACTCCCCCCTCATTTGTTGTTTTTGGATATTGTCTTCTTGGGGCAACAGTGTATTTTTAAGACTTTGCAGGGTGTGTGTGAGAAAGCAGCGTCGTTGTGAATCACATGTATGCAAGAGGTCATAAAATAGCCAGATGACCACTGGTAGGATGTTGGGGTTTTTAATGGAGCTAAAAAAAAGTGGACGCCCAAAAGCAGCTTTCATGACAGCGTAGGTGGTATCCCTGCTTCTCACTGCTTTCCTCACTGTGTTTAAAATCCGATGCCAGCTGACTTTGACCTCTGCAGTTCTTGGATGTGTTAGCTGTCTTTGACGTTTTCAGAGCGTGTTTTTCATTCAGCACCAGATACAACTTCTGGTAAAGCCAAAGCCGATTAACCGCGAGCTTCTGCCTCCCCAATCTGCCACCAAGCTGCTGTGGATTGTAGCCTGTATCGGTGCCAGGACCAGCCCGTGGAAACTATTCAGATGTGCATCTCTGCAGCCTGTGTCAGCTGGGAAAAGTCGGGTAGCTGAAATTGCTGAGAATGGCTAGTGTTGTGTTGTCTTTTAATGTGGAATTTAAACATGATCCCACTGAGATTGTGGGGTACCGTTGTGGGATGCTTTGTGGAAAATTGTCTCAAAGCCAACACTGGGATAGGAACAGCAAAACAGATGAGCAGAAAAACATAAGAAGGCGCCCGTTTGGTAACTCACAGCAGCTTCTAGTTTGAAAAAATAGAATACAGCTAAAGCACCTGTGGTATTTTTTTTTAGGTGGAGCTGTATTTCTCAAGTTAGTAGTCTACCAGTGCTTCACCTCCACTGCGTGTGTCTTTGGAGTTTTAACTTTGAGTGTAGTGACATGACCTTGTAAATTTACTTACTGAACACTTGCTGAATTTCTTCTCTGTGGTATTTTCTGACTTGCAGTGGTTGGAAAAGGTGCATACAGTAGGAAAATCTTTATCGTGGGGTGGATTTTTGCAGGGCTTCACTAATTATTTTGTTCACTTTTGTGCTTTTAGCATTACCGTCCAAAGAAAACATTGGCAAAGATGTTTTTTCTAACTTTGCTGCTGACTGCAGGATACGGTCAGGCTGCACAGACAGCTCTGTGCACACCCAGGTATTCTTTATCTCCAGCAGAAACCTGAGCTTTCCTAAAGCCCCAGCAAGCAGATGAGGAAGGAGGGATGTTGACTAACTTGCATATGGGGCTATTTTTAGGAATATTAAGCCTATAATAAGCCTTGTTGGCCAGGGTCTATTTTGTATCGTTTTTGTCCTGCTTAGTCATGGTTTTGTGCTTGGCATTTCAGTCGCGCTCTGGTCCGGAGCCAGGCTGCTCCCTGGGCGAAGGACGCTGCGAATATAGAGAGTCTGTGGAGCGAGGGCGGCTGGCTGCACGACCGGCACTCGGGAGCTTCGCGTTCCCGGTTCCGCTGACACGAATGCTCGGAGAGCATCGAGACTGCTAATGATAGAGCTCGTCACAGCAGCGGCTTTAGTCAGGAGACAGCCATTTTCCTAGGAGACTTAATGCAGATTAAAGTGGAGGGGATAAAAAAAAAAAAAAAATAGTCTCTGTATAACTAAAGGCTGAAAGGAAAATTCACCCAATCTGAACTGCTCGTGTATGTAAACAGCTTTGCGCTGTATCGCGTGCTCCTGCGAGCCCTGCTTTTCACTGTCACTTTTGTGTGACTTCTTTGCTGTATAATTATGTTCATTGCCTCCAAGCAGGCAGGAGTGCCGCCTGTTTAAACTGCAGCTTTGCCTAAGTCATGCATTGGGAAGGGAGCCTCCAAACAGATCCTCCAAGCACCTCGTTTACATTTGAGTTACTTTATCGCTCTAGCAGTGATCCTGCACTTCAGGAGTGCAGAAACCTCCTCCAAAACAAGCAGGACTAGAGGCAAGGTGTGAGTATATCTGGAGTGTTTGTAAGAAGTCACATCAAAGCTTCACTGAGCTTTTGCCGCAAAGGAAATGCATTCTGCATTTCATATTTTATTTTGTTTGTTATTCATGTGAACCTTTTTTTACTAGATTTGAGCTGTGTGCTGTGAGTTAAGCTTGGTGGGTGACTTGTCTTGTTTTGATGACCCTGTGCTGGGCTTGTTCCTTTTTCCCATGTGGAAAATAGCAGATAAAGGTGGTATGAACCCTGCTAATAATATGAGGGGTTTGGATGTCAGCCAGCAGCGTAAAGCTGAACAGCACCTCACTGAGCATCTTCATCTCATCTGCATTTAAACTCTGTGCCTTGAAAGAATTCGCACAGATCTATTTCTTTCTTTTCTGTATTTTTGCTTGGTTGGTTGCTTGAGTGTTCTTTTTTTAATAGCTCTGAAATTCATCTGTAAAGTGTCCCGACGATGCAGACTGGCTGGGGGTGTAAACTGACAAAATCTGCCATTTACATTTGTGATTCTCAATTTATGATGGCAGCTACTGATTCCTCACTTTTCCTAGCTTAAAAGCAACAATTTCCAGACTATTCCAGAGCATTACTGACTCTGAGATTGCAGTCCCTTTTCTTAACTTCCTGGGATTACTCAGGGCTGTGGAGGGTCTGGTCAGCTTTTGCTTGGGGATCAAGATGCTCCTGGCCTAAACAACAGCTAAAATTTTATCCTTAGCCAACAAGGTGGTTACTCTTTTAGTTCATGGTTGAACTTATCTTGCTCAGTTTGTTAAGCTAGTAAACAAGATAAAGCATTCTAAAACAATATTAATAGGATACAAAATAGACAATGCAGGTCTAGAAGGTATTAGATTTGCTTTATATTAAGACAGTCCTGAAAAAAAAATAGTTATACTTGCAGCAATATTTATAGTTATTCCTCATATCCTCTTGACCACCTGTATGGATGCGTCTCATTTCCTACAGTTGTGATGGTGGTTGTATATTTTTTTTTTAGCTGGAAGCTTCGCCTGGTCTGCTCGCCCTGTGTCGCCGTGGCCTCGCGTGCAGCCGTGGTAGCTTTGGTGGTGCCTCGGGGCCGTCGCAGGTTTCGGTGCCCGTGCGGGGGCCTGGGGTTTTGCAGGCAAAGCATGCGCAGTGCTGCATCTCCCATACACGAGATCACGGTGAATAACCACGACTCAGTGGGACAATTTACACAGGTTCTTTTGCTGGGCTTTTAGCTGTCAACTCTGTAAAGCTCCAGATAAACTTAGTACTTTTTCTCCACCGAGCTTTGAATTTTCTGTGTTAGAAGGAAAAAAATGTTTGGGTTCAAAGTCCCCATCTAGGCTAACAGTGTGTTCAGTTGCAGGGTTTGGCACTGATTCCTCTAATCTTCAGGCCTATGTGATTTTTTTTTTTTTTTTTAAGCTGCCCATCTATCCCCCCATGGTAAAACCAGATGCAATCGCAGTTGAAAACCAGTTGTCTTTGCCACAGTGCAGTTAGCACTTCAACCAGTTAGTCTGTGCTGCAGCTGTATTGCACTGTCAGCTGCCCCGTATTTAACTTGCACCAGGTGTAAACACGGAGAATTACTCCATGTCCATTGATGTTAATGGGAACGTGTGTCTTGTCCGGCTGAACGTGCTGCTGTTAGTTCAACGCGTGGGTTCTGCAGCTCTTCTCAGGGTGGCGTGGGCCTTGAGAAGCACGGCCGCCTTCCCTGGGTGCGTGGCAGGGCCCCTGGGCTGCGGGAGGAGCGCACGGAGGATGCTCCCTGCCTCCTGGGTGTCTGAAGCAATAAACTTCTTAATGTACAAACGAGTTCTGCGGATGGGGAATGAAGTGGCTGGTATGTAGACATGAATCTTTCTTAGAAGTCTCTTCAGTCAGACTGAAAATGAAGGAATCCTTTTTGTGGTTACCTTGAAATCTTATGCCGGTAGGTTCTCTCATGTTTGTTGGCAAGGTAGGACTTGGGCTGTGCTGTGAGATAGCACCTTGTGTAGCTTCCGAAACTGAACCTGTGCCCTTTGGGGAGGCTCTTCCCTTATAGCCCACCCATACTGCATTGAAGACCATATTTGTCCTTTTCCTCGTCTTCTAGAGGACAAAACTGGGGAGGGAAATGCTGGGAATAACAATGTTATTTGGTATCTTCTGCCATATAGACTAGGTAACCTGCTGTGTCTTTGTGTCTAAGCTGCTGTTAGAGTGGAAAGTCTTTCTGGCATGTCAGACTAGGGAGCTGTTGTTCACTTAAATGCAGGGTATTTGAGGTAATGTAAAATGCAGCTCATCCTTTGTATTCTGTATGTTAATCTTCCTAATTATTGCCAGTAAACTGTAAATTTTGAAATACCTCATTAAGAAACTTCCCACCTGTATTTTTTCCAAATAGAGAAAAGTGAAAACAAAACTTTGTTTCTCACAGGAGTCCCCCGAGCCCTTCCTCAGCACTAAAATCCAAACCATTGCCAGCTGTGACATTTATGGGAAAGAATTGCCCACTGTCCTCCCCCTGCCCCTCGAACCGCTCGGAGCTCCGCAGCCCGAGCGGCTCGGAGCGGGGTCCCGCAGAGGGGCCTTGCTCCGGCTCTGCGTGCGCTTGGCAGGGCCATTCTGTGCCAGGGCTTCGTGCGGATCCTGCAGACCCGCAACGTAGCCGCTCTGTGAGCAAAGACTGAAATTCTGCAGAAGCCGATGGGTGAACCCCCTTCTCGGCAGAGAAGCTTTTCCTTGTTACTGTGGAGCAGATAAATCAACCTGATACCAACACTTCCATATTAAAACAGCATTTTTTGTTTTTCAGATGGAAACTGTGTTTTAAAATACAACAACATGTTCAATGTTTTGTATGGCTTTACCAAAAGGAGCTGTAGGTGCTGCCTGTGGCACCTCATAGTAATGCTGAGATACGTTTGTGTCGCATAGTGACAGTCGTTCCAAGTCGTTCCCCAAATCCATTCAGCTTATGCCAAATACTGAACATTTCAGTTAACCCTGGGCAAAACAGCCTGGTACGAGACAACACACAGACCTGAAGGAGGGAACTGGGACAAGTCTCCGTGCTCATCTGGCTTCTGAATCCTGGTCCCTGGCACCACGAGTCTAGCTCAGAAGGCTTTAAATGAATGGCTGCAGTAATGACACAATACTTTATATTTGCGCTCACACCATGCGTGCTCATTGAGCGTTGCCGCACCTTGCTTGCATCAGCTGTTGTTCACGTCCCTCTTTGCATGGGTGACAAGTACTGCATGCAGGTAGGTGCTGCTTGTGCAGGGATGTTCATAATTACACGCTGCGATCCCTGTGCGCGCAGCGGCGAGCGCAGTCATCTGCATCCGGGGCTGCTGTCATGAAACATGACCCAGTTTGGGTTACTGGGCCCTGTAATGAATGTCTGGTGCAGCTCGTGCCTGAATAGCAACCCTGCTTTCTAAAGGGCTAGTGGTGATGAGCAGCAGATAAATCTGTTCCTATTAGTGCTGCACAGGACATTGCAAAGTGCTGTTGGCCTCTGGGAGCAGTTTGCACAACTGCTGGTGTTCCGAAAGGCAAGGAAAGATGAATGAAAATCAAGAACGTGCAATTGTTTTTAAGTGACTACTATGCAAAAACAGTGCTGCAAGAGCTAAGATGATTTAGGGACTGGAGCTGTTGTCTGAGGAAAGGCTGAGAGAGCTGGAACTGGAGAAGGGAAGAGTGAGGGGGGATCTTCCCAATGTGTGTCAGTGTGTGAAGGGGACAGGCTCTGCGAGGTGCCCGGGACAGGATGAGGGACGTGGGGCATGAGCAGAAAGAGAGGAAGCTCCGACTGAGCAGAAGGAAAAACCTCTTTGCTGGGAGCAGCAGAGCCGTGGAGCCGGCTGCGGCGTCGCGTCCTCGACGGTGTTCACGGGACGCGGTCCTGGTGGCCCTGCTTCAGCAGGCGCTTGGGCTGGATGGTCTCACGTGGCCCCTTCCAACCCCGACCCTTCTGCGATTCTGTTGTTGACGTTTAAAACGGCCTCCCTTTTATTGTTATTTTTAATTAGATTAGTTTTATTTTTTTGCGTGGACTTGCCAGAAAGTCTGCAGCCTGTTGGTGTATTTAAATACTCTGCATGTTGCTAAGATCTCAGCCTAGGAAAGAAAATCAGTGAGGTCCAGGTTTGCTCTGTCGCACATGTTCTGTGTCACTGGGTTTTTCCTCTTTTGTCTGAATTTCAGCTGGGGAGAGCAGCAAGGATTCCTCACTCCAAGGACTTTGTATTTTGGCTCTTCACATAGTGCTCTGCTCCCAAACTGAGTTTCAAACATGTCCAAATTCCAGCCTGTGTTTGGCCAAGCCTCTGTCTGAGCACCAAGTTTGGGAGGAAATCTTGTGAAAATGCTTAGGTCTGGCAACGGCCCCTGGCACTGCTCAGTCTTCCAGTTGAGGCTCAGTTCCAGAGCTGAGGTTCTCTCTGAGCTTGTCCTGCCTCTGCCCCATTGCCTTAAGTCCAAGGACTTTAAGAAGATAAAGAAAACAAACCTTCCATTAGTATAGTGCTAGTCAAAGGGTAATTTCTACAGAGAACAGATTTAAAGCTTTGGTTTGCACTGAAAGTTAGATAAGTTCTCTGCCAAGCAGTGCAGTGAGTGGACCATGAGGAGAATGTGAATCAAGTTATCTGCATTCTGCCCTGCGTGTCCTTGCTGTAGAATTTCACTCAACAAGAGATGGTGACGATTGCCTGGATTCCCCCAGTAAAACCCGAATTCGGAAGAGGTGTTTCTAACCAAGGCAGGGAGGATGGAAGAGGCAGCCTGGCTGCTTCTGGGGTCTGTATTTTAACTCTTGCCTGCTCTTCTCCCGTCTGCTTCCTTTTCAGACATCCCTTTAGCCTGCGAGGGCCTGCGAAGTCGCGGTGGCGGCCGGGGAGGGTGATGCGAGGGCGCGCGGGCAGGGGATGCCGCCGTGGGGTGACGCTGCCAGAGGGAGCAGTGACCTGGGAGCTCGCGGCCCGGCACAGCGACAGCCTTCAGCCTCCGCAGATAAGCTCAAAAGAGCCCATGTGGTGTAGAAACGCAGCCCTTGCGTTCGCAGTCCCTAAGGCCGTGGTTCCTGGTGTCTGCTGTGGTGCGTGACCCTGTCGCAGGTTCGTTAGCTCTGCAGGGGCGCGTTAAAAGGCCTGGGCGCTTAAGGGAGCGCAGCAGATCTCACGTTAAGCTGTGATGGTTTCTCTGATAGGCGATGGGGCAGGATGGGCATCCAGATAGAGCCTGTGTGTTCCTTGGCGAGGCTCCCGTCCCTCCAAACGAGGCTTCCTAAGCCACGCAGATCTTACTTTCCTTTTTTAACTCTTAATCTGATCCTTTGCCGCCTAAGCCACCTGGCTGATGCTGATTTTCCTTGCTTTGCATGGGGACAGCTAAATTGGTTCAGACCGCTTAATCAACCAGTAAGAATCGACCTTTTTTGACTGCAGTTTCAGTTAGTAGCTCTTACCAGGTACGTAAGTCAGGAAGAGCAGCTCTCGGTTGCTCTAGGAGGTTAAGGAGAAACTTTATGAATGAAACAAGCTCATTCTGCTTGTTTACTCTGTCATGTTTGGGGATGTTGAAAGCGCGCGGATAGATGGCTGTTCTCTGGTCATTCCTCCCACCGGCATACGTGTGCAGAGAGTTGGCTTTCTTACTGTGACAAAACGTTGCTAGGCCTTTTCAAGATACGAAGATACTTCCCAAGAAATACATGAGACTGGATTTTCTTACGGCTCCCTGGCAAAGACATTTGTCACTGAAGTGTTTTTTTTTGTTAGGCTTCCGCATGCCGGCACTTCTCACTTCCCTTTTCTCTTACGGAAACCTGTCCTGGAATGCCCCTGTCCTCAGCCTCCGTTCGCTGGGCTCCTTGCTCGTTCTTGCTGCTCCTTTTCTCTCCTGCCCTTTGCTGGTTCAATGCACGTTGTACCTTCCTGTTCAGAACCGCCCGTGCTGTGGTGCTGCCGTGTGCCCTCGCAGGTTGGAGCCCGACGTCCTGTGCTGTGTGATGCCTTCCTGCAGGCAGGGCCAGCCCGTAAACACCCGCCAACTGCCGTTTATTTCAGTAAATAAATATCCCAGTGTATATTCTGTCAATCCACAAAGCAGCCCTGGGCTAAAGCTATATTAGGGGTTAGATTCCATCCAACTCTGCTCCAGTCCAGGAGTTCAAAAACTCAAGCACCAAGTTTATCTTTTGATTTAACAGGACTGGAGGTGTCTCATAAAATGACCCTCATAACCTGCAGTTGCTTCTCTGGAGTAGATTAAGTTGGGTTTTCTTAATGAATATATAAGGCTAAATGGTTAAAATTGTTTCTCTTTACAGATGTTCTCAAACAATGATGAAGCTGTGATCAACAAAAAACTCCCCAAAGAGCTGCTGCTTCGGTAAGCTGCCTTCCAGGGTGTGAGCTTGGAGAGCGGTGGTGTGTGTTGTTCCTCCCAGCCAGGCTTTGCTGGTTTGTTCATAAATCATGAGCTTGGACTGTTTCACTTACCAAGTCATAAAAAAAATGGAAGCAGATCAAAGGTCTACATCAGTAGCAGTTTATGCTAAATATTATTAGATTGTATTTTTTTTAAAATGCTAATTTGTTGGTTGCCTGTTTTATAGATGAAGAACTGTAGGACTAAACAAGTCCTTAATGAAAATAAATGGTAAGTAGAGGCTAATGTGCAGAATAAGATTCTGCCTGTCTTCTATAAAATGTTCCATTAAAAAAAAAAAAATCAATCCAGGGGAATTCTCTTGTTGCTGTTAAGCCTGAGCAAACTTTGTCCTGCTCCTTGTAAACAGGAACCAGATGCTCAGCACCTGGCAGGATGGCGATGTTGGCAGAGATCAAATGGATCTTGGTCTGTGTCTCTGCGCTTTCCCCATGCTGCCCTTACACACCCCTGTCCTGGAATTTGCCTTTCCCAGGGCAGCAGTAGTGCATGATTGAGCCTTGGTCCTCTCTTCGATGTCTTTTAAGTTTGGGATCATCAGTGGTTTAAGTGGAAATATTTGACTCTAAACAGTAACAGGCAATTGGAGGTGGCAGCTTGGATTATTAAAATGAACAAAATTCTTACACTGCAAGAAACTGTGCAAATCCGTCAGCATTTTTTGCCAATAAAAAGTCTGAGGAGAGAAGGTCTGGTACACGAAATGGCTCCTTGCTGACTTTTGAAATAAAGTGAATGGAAAAAAAAAATCCCATTTGAGAATGACTCCTTTTTGTCGATGCTATTGTCTCCTTTATTCTCTATAATGGCATCTCCAATCTGGTTCAGTTTCTTTTACTCCAGTGTTATTCATCTGAGGGCAATCTTGTTGAAATAACATTTTCTTCTTCCAAATGTGTGGCTTCTAAATCCCCCCTTGCTAATGTCCCAGGTATTTGCTTTTGGAGCCTGGTGTGCAGGCAGGTGACTGCCCATGGTGCAGGTGACAGAGCCTGCTGTGTAAAAGAGCAGAGCGGGGAGGACTCGCCAGCTGGGGGACAGGGATGGAGCAGCAACGCAGCCTGGATTGGTTTGTGAGAGCAGCTCTTTGCAGATGATGGCACTTGTCTTCACCCAGCCCTTGCCCACAGTTGCTGGCATGGCTGTGTTGCAGCAAAGGGGGAATTTGAAGTGTTGAGGAACAGAGGAATTTGCTAGAGAATAGGATTTGGGAAGCAGGGGGCCTGTCCCAGCAGGGGAATTTTGTCATTACAAGTCATGGTGTAGCTGAGTTCCCAGCACTGCACATTTTTGATGTAGGGAAATATCTATTGTGTCTTTAAGTAATCATCCCAACCTGCTAGAGGCTTGAGTGCGCGTTCGGGGTTGGGAGGATCTGGGAAAGATGAGGAGATGGAGTTTATAAATGTTAAAGTTCATAAGTAATGGTTTTGAGAGTTGGAATTCACTGTTAGCATACTGTGAAAATTTAATTAGTGTGGATTGACAGTGCAGCCTTTGAAAGAGAAACTTGGACGCATTTATCTCCAGGAATCTCCTGTAAATGAGCGTCGCTGTCTGCAAGACAAAGACGAGTGTGTTTGGGCAGCGTCCTGTTCCCTGGCTCGTCCCTTCTGGAGATGGCCTTGCCGGCTCGTGCGTGTGCTTGCAAAGTGGAAAGCCGCGCTCGAGTGCCACGAAGGGTAGGAGGGGATGGGAGGGGAGAACAACAGCTGCTGTCACACGCCAAGGCGGAGAAATGTGTGGCTGAGAGGATGGGGTGGATGTGTAGAGTGCCCAGGGGGTCCGCAGTAACTCCCCTTTAAAGGGGGTCCGTGCTTAGATTCCCGTCGTGTTCTGCTGTGTCATTGGCGAGCAGGAAAGTTTGTTGTGGGTTCCCATGGATGAAGTAGGAGACGGGATTATCCGTAGCCTCCTTCCCTAAGAGCAGAACTCTACCAAAGCTGGCTGCCTTTTCGTGGCTGGTTTGCAGGCAGGTCGAGCAGTTTGTTCTCCCCTGGGTTAGGCGGCTTCGACTCTGTGCTGCCTCTTAGCCCATATCTGGCACATCCAGCCCTTGGTGGTGGCTTTGCCATCCGACCCTCAGGCCTCTTGTTGATTTATTCCCCAGGAGCTTTAATTTGATTCAGACCAAGGATGCAACAGAGCAAGTGGTGGCACCGAGAACGTGGGGAGTGTGTTAGAAAATCGCAAGTGGGTTAGGAGGCTGAAACCTGAGCAATACTCTGGCTGCCAATTTGCAGCGTGTTTTAGCCAAATCGTCCATTCTGTACAGTGAGTGCAGTGGGTAGGTGGAAAGAATAAGCTGGTATGTGCAGCCCGTGGTCCCAGGAGCGTTCAGGGAGCCGGGAATTCCTGGGCCCTCGCGTTAGCCTCCAAGGAGAGGGGGGAGCTTTTCCGCTGCGGCCACTTGCCGTTAGCTGTGCCCATGGCTGGAAGGGAGGAGCGGGAAGCGGCAAAGAATTTGGCAGAGACCTGCCAGGCTTGGGAGAGGGATGAGAGCCTGGGATTTCCATGGAGAATGCAATAGTTTAATGAAAATATAGAAACTTTGCCTGCTTATTGACTTAGCTACTGTTCCTATGGAGTTTGGTATTTTTTGGTCCTATGACAAGAATTCAGAGGAAAAGTAGGCGTATTCCTTAGCTTCTGTCATGTGCTTAGCCTTTTCTTGAATTGTTGCTCGCTGGTGTTGCACTATGTAAACCCTCACTACACACATATATATGCACATCAGTTACTTCTTATGAGCAAGTCTTCCCTTGAATTAAGTCACGAGTGAGTAGGGAATTCTCTTCTGAATCCTTGCATCTAACAGCATGCAAACAGATGTCTATCTGTGCATGGAGATGGTGTGCATTAGCATGCTGGTAGTGTGATAGCAGAAGCCTGCATAACCCCTCGCTGTTTGTCTCGGGGACAAGGTGCAGTTTACCCGCGGAGTGCGCTCTTGTTCTCGGCACCTCTTCCCCCAGTTTTATCAATAGTTGTGCTGTTTATTCAAATGTATTCCTTGCGCTTACTGGAGGAGATGAGTACATCATACAGTTTTATGTAAGAGTTTCAGTAAGGCATTGGTACACAGGGTGTTTGTCAAGTCTGGAAGTCACATGCACACACACAAAAAAATCACCCTGGTACCAGCATCTTCTCATATCTAAGTCTCTTCCAGCACAGGCAGATCTGTTGAGAATACAGAGAAGTTTATTAGAGACACCCTCTCAAGTCCAGAG
This sequence comes from Nothocercus nigrocapillus, assembly GCA_013398345.1. Lineage (NCBI taxonomy): Eukaryota > Metazoa > Chordata > Aves > Tinamiformes > Tinamidae > Nothocercus > Nothocercus nigrocapillus. The sequence continues at coordinate 26,694 of WBNA01000632.1, read as the reverse complement.
AGTCTTGTGAGGAGTCATATCAAGAGATGCAGGTAACGAGGCAGCCGTGTGCATTTTGCCTGAGGAGAGGTTTTTATAAGGTATTGCATAGCACTGCAACTATATCCCTTGTCCTGGATCTTGCGCATTTGCGTCTGGTAACAGCAGCATTCTCTCTCCGATGATCATTAGCTTTAAAATATTGAAGAAAATGCGCAGATGTTTTCTTGGAGTTAAACACTTGTGTTCTCTTTGCAAAAAACTTCTCATTCTGTGGATAATTGCCCCAACAGTGAGACCTTACTGTGCTTCAGTCTCTGCTCGATCATCTCCATTTGTGGCATGTAATTGTTCGAATAACCATAAATCACAAAATATATTGATTAATTGCTTATAGACTTGGGAGTTTTGGTTGAGTTTGGTAATCGATGCATTCGCAGGCAAGGGTGTTTGTGAATTGAAAACATAGAGTCGTAGCCCAGTCTAACATTGCAAAGCATTACTGTCTAATTCTTTTATCCCAGTAAATAGGGCAGCAAGGCCAGGGTGTTACCTGGGTGTGCCCTGGCACAGGAATGACATTCCACAGAGGAGTGACCGGATCGGCTTAATCCCAGCTGCGTCTCTCCCGGACGCACGGTGCTGACACATGCTAATAAACCACCTCGCTGTGCAAGTGCTCTGAATGTTTCGGAGCAAAACGTTCCTCCTGCTGCTGGATTAGCAGCACTTGGTGTTTAGCACAGATAGATGAAAAATTAGAAATAAGCCACAAACTGAAATCAGACTGTGGGTTTACCTTGATTTCTTAACTGTTAATTGTTTTGCTGCCTGCCTGGGAGTGCAGTTGTTAAAATAGAGCCCGCATCTTGGTTGAGAAGCACTGGGTACAGCTGTACTCTTGTGTCAAATACCTGTTTATTTTGCTATACCCTGACCTAATTGCTTGTTTGACAGCCAGGCTACATGGTATCTGTAAGCATTTGATTTTGAGATAAATAATCATTCTGTTTACTGTCAGTAAATACTACAAGATGCGAGATTAGTATTTCACAGTAGTTCAGTGTCTGTGGCTTCTACTTTCACTTATTGTTTGATGTGCACTACTACTTGCAATTAAGCTTCGAGCTGAATTATGAAGCTCTGCTGTATCCACTTTTTTTTTCTTTAAGTTTTCTGTGTTCTCTGTGTTTTAAATGCAAATAACCATTTCTTTTTTTTCTTTTTTTTTTCTTTTGTTACAGAATTTTCTCTTTCCTGGATGTGGTCACTCTGTGTCGTTGTGCTCAAGTTTCCAGGGTAAGAATTCTTCTTGTTGCTCATAGAATTTGACAATTTATTGTACTTGTGTTGCAATTTTCACACTTCCAGACTTCCTTGCATTTAAAGTTGTCAGAATTACTAGTAAACTCTGCGCAAAGATGGTTTCTCTTATGTTTATTTAGTGTCCCGTATCAACATGGCAATATCAGAAACTTGTGATAGCAAGGTGGAATCGAAGTTTGAATACCATTTTGACAGTGCCTTAGGCCTTGCCCAGATTAGGAAAGGGAAGTGACTGACTTTTTCCCCAAAGAATTGTTTCTCAGCCTGGTCTTTGTACAGGAGGTCTGCCCTGAGGAAACACTAAGCTTCATCTGTGACCCTTGGTTGCATCCAAACATCGTATCTGTGTCTTTTCCTGGAGGTGTAGCATGTTTGTGAATCAAATTTTCTACATGATAGAAAGTCAACAAGCACTTTGATGCAAGTGTGAAATTAAAAGAAAAAAAAAGAAAAAAGAAAAAAAGAAAAAAAAAAAGTGCCTGTTTTGCTTAGGGCCCTGTCCTGTCTCCCAGCTAGCCCATGGCTTTATGGGCTTCACCTATTTGGCTTTATTACTTGCATGGAAAAACTCCTCCAAAAGCAGGTCCAGTCATTTAAGGTTACCAGGCTTGTTCAGATACTTTATCTTGCAAGCTTCTAATAAAATGTAGGGGAAGCGTCACTAAAGCAATCATTAGAATAGAGTAGTAGAGAAGTCTGTAAAATGGAAGGGTGTTTATAGAGCTGTGTTCACCCTATTGGCAGACCCAGTGCCAAGGGACTCCTATACAAAACCAGTCTTGGGGTCAGACTGTGCAACAACTTGCTCTTATTCTTACATACCCTGAATAACAAGAAGACTGTGATTAAGCACTTATATTTGCAATAAATCCCCTGTGTAACATGTAGGCATTTTTATGGTTATGATGCCATTTTCTTGGAATATCACAGATCTTCCAGGGAGCTGAGTTTTGCTGCTCCAGTTCAACATTGCCCAGCGCGGACTGTCCAAGATACTTCGCCAATCTCCATTTGTACTCCCGTTTTTGTCACTCACTTCTGTTTCCACAGGCCACCTAAGACCAAGTCAGTCACAGTGTGACACAGCATGCACTGTAAGGGAGTAAAGTGTTCGCATAGAGCTACCAAAAGGCCATTTGTAGTGTTCCCTGCTGGCTGGCACATTACGATGTGCTCTGTCATGACTTGCGTTCACTAGAACATTTCTCTTCTACTTGAGCTATTACTTTTCTCATGGCAAAAAAACAGACCTTAAAGCAAATATCCTCAATGAAATTCAAAGTGTGGAACTTAAAGTTCTTGCAGCTTTTCTAAGTCCATACATTGGCTTCCACAGACTAATATACTATGATGGAAATGTAGCTTAGTGCATGTAGTGTGTATAGCATAAAGATACAACTCTATACATGCACTTTCACAGTGATACATTTACAGCTGTTATAAAATCTACCTGCTTTATGTAATTAAAATTTTAGTTGTAGTAGTATATTGATTACTTTTTTTGCATTTATTAAGTGCTGAATTATTAACTTTCGATTCCTGATTCCCTCTTCATACAAAAAGTAGAATGTGTTTTTTTTTTTTTTTTTTTTTGAATAAACCCATTGTTATCTGTCTGCCCCTGCACCTCGCCCTTTAAAGAAAAAAAAAAACAAGGCACTTAGGGGTAGTAAAGTGTCATTCCAGCTTTGCAGCTGTAATGCACACACCGTGCATGGTTCTCAGGTAAGAGCTGGATGCTTTATTTGAACAGCTTACAAAGTTTTTTGAATTTCTCCATCTGTGGCACATAGCAGTCCATGCAGCAAGCCGTGGAACTGCCTTGAGCACCTTTTTCTGCTGGAGGTAAGAGAAGGGGCGCAGGGTGAGAGCCTCAGCCGTCCCGGACAGGACCTCACCGCACGGTGCTTGGCCACGGCGAGTCCCCCTTGCCCTCAGGCTTCGCTCCTGCCATCAGTGCAGGCGCCTGGGGCCATTCCGCACACATGACTTGCCCATGTCCTGGTGTCCCTCATTTTCCCGTTGGCCCCACTAACTTCCTTCAGGGTGCGAGGAGTCACGTGCGTGATTTAGCTGGTGATGCTCATTAAGGGATTAGCTTCCTGCCAGCCCCGTGAAGATGTCCCAGCCCCAGCAGAGCCTCCCGCCGCGGGCCCGGCCTCGACGCTGCCGCGGCCGCAGAGGCGTCTGGGGTGCCCTGGCCCGGCGAGGACGCGCCGTGCAGCCGAGGCCATGGGGGAGCAAGCGATGCTGGTAACTGAACAGTTTTCCTTGTTGGCTGCAATTACTTGTTGCTTTTTCATCTAGGCAGAATGTTGTTTCTAAAAGGAACAAACTGTAACTAGGTCCCCACTGGCGTTTTTTTTCATATTAACAACACGTTTACATTTTTTCCCCCGATAAAGGCATGGAATGTTCTGGCCCTGGATGGCAGTAACTGGCAGCGAATTGACCTGTTCAATTTCCAGAGGGATATTGAGGTATAATTAAGTGACATACAAACCCATTTTTCTTGTTAAAATGTAATTACAGCCTAGAATGGATTAATACTCCCAGTGTAACCCTTTTTTTCCTTCCCTGGAGATAGAAATCATTAATTTCAGTTCTTCTTAGCTTCAGGGAGTCTTTAAAGCCCTGGCAATCCATTCAGCTTTTGAAAATGGACAGAATTACATATCTGTATCAAGACTTAAAGGTAGTAATGGAAGGAGAGTATTTTTATGTGGATTCTGAAAACAAAGAAGTAGGGAAGGGAAGTTCTTGTAAAAATTACTGCTTATGTATAGCAGAACTTAAGCTACCTTTGCTTTCCCTCAAAATGCTGACATAAACTCAGCGTAGACCATGAAGACTGGGAATTTGCTTTCAAACATGGCCTTCAGCATGCCTCTTTTCCTGTTTGTCTTTAATATTGCAATTGAAGTGTAAATGAAGATGATGCAGAGGGACCCTAGATCAAAATTGCCCCTAAAAGATGTTTCTTTGAAACTGCCCCTTTGTATGGTAGTTTTGGAGCGCACAGCTCAGATTGGAGTGGATGGTGCTGTCATACTGTTCAGAAAGTTCAAATGGCATTAAACAAGACGCAAACCTAAAGTTTCTTAGCAAAATGTTTATACCCTATTTAAAGCCATTTGAAGCAGGGAGGTAGGGAGTATATCATTTTTAATTCATTAGACAGGCATAAACCGGAGGATCCCTGAAGATTCACACCTGGTGGGAAATGTTCATAATATTTATGGAGAAAAGACTTAATCTCTCTTTGCCAGCCGTGTATCTGGGCAGCTGAGATACACAAGTGAAGGATGTGCCTGGGACAGGATAGGGACTTCTGCGTGCTTGCAGGGGTCTGAACAGCCTGAGGCTGCTTGAAGAAAGTAAACCATGTGATTTTTGCTCTCAGTAATAAATACTTAATTTCTTAACGTGCCCTGAAAGTTCTGGGCCCAGGTAATTCTTTGCTTTTGCAGGGATAAGGGAAGTTATTAATGGTGCTTAATCTGGGGAGGTAACGGGAAATGAGGGCAGAGCTGCTCTGCCGTGCTATTTCTCTGGGCTGTGCAGGAGAGAGAGAGGGAGGAATGCTGTGAATATAAACTAGGCTCTTCCCCATTCTTGAGTGGCTTTTGCATGGTTTTAACATCTCCATGTTTTCTAACATCACTCTACATCGAAACACATGTTCGTTCTTAAACATTGACTTCCCCTTTTGAAACAAAGCACTTTAATATGTTGTACCTAACCTGAAAGTACCTGCTTAGACTTTCTTGTGTCCTAAATGTTGTTTGCTTTAAAGGAAAACAGACCCAGCAATCAATGTAAATCCCATATATCATATGAGTGTACTTGAATCCTCTAGCCCAAGTGAGTTCATAATCGTGCTAGAGGATCCTGCAAAAGGACATAGAGCGTTCCAGGTTCTCCAGCCTTTCTACCCTGAAATGCAGGTTGAGCTTTCAGGCTTCTGTCAGCCTCTGGGCAGTGCAGCACTCAGCAGTATTTTTTCCTTTTGCACTTAGTTTGAAATGGTAAATATCTGAGAAATGTGCACTTTAACTGAATTGCCCTATTGGGCAATTCAGTTATTAGGGGGAAAAAAGGATTTGGATCTCTTTGAGAGTAAAACTGATAGGCTAGTTCTGCCTCATTCTGTCTTTTGAATAGAAATTTATTCCGTTTCTAGTACATCCATTGTACTTATTTGCAGATCTCCCTGCCTGTTGTGCAGCAGAGGTGTTGCTGCTTTCATCCTTCTTGGGTAGTGCGTATCGATGTCCAGGAGCTCTGGACTTTAGAGAATCGCTCCTTTTCTCTCCATCTTCAGAAGCTGAATAATTCTACCTCTCCCTGTCTGAGATTATTATGATGGCATTTTTGTTGTCTTAGCACTGTTTTACCTAGAATAACAAACTGTTGTTAATCTACAAAGTTTTGAATTCAACTTTGTCAATGCTAAGGTCAGTTTTTTTATTATTTTTAATGTAAATTTTTCTTTCTCCGGCAGGGTCGAGTAGTTGAGAATATTTCTAAAAGATGTGGGGGTTTCTTGCGGAAGTTAAGCCTGCGTGGCTGTCAAGGAGTGGGAGACAACGCGTTAAGGTAGGGGTATGGCCTCTTTTGCTCCTAAATACAATGCAAAGAATGATTCCCTTTCTGCCATCGCAAAGGACTCAAATAATTTGGGAATACTTTGGGGCTCAGATCTTGAGAATGTGTGCGTAACTTAAAACCTCAAAAGTAGTAACATATAAGTCTTTCTAATTTATCATTTTTGAGCTTAACACAGTAGCTATTTTCATGAATTTAAATAATTTACCAACTGCTACTACAGGATAAGTAGTAATTGGCACTGAATGACAAACTTTTGCCCTTAGTCTGGAAAGTCCCTACACAAGATACAGGGCAACCCAGGTCATTTTTATTTTGTTCTTGCTTGAGGCAGTTGCTTAAAACTTTCTGATGCATTGAAGTTAAAGCAAATGTTTCTGAACAACAGGAAATCCATCACCTAAAAAAAATCTCTTTTGTCTTCTCTTTATGAAGGACATTTGCACAGAACTGCAGAAATATTGAAGTGCTGAACCTAAATGGCTGCACGAAGATCACAGATGCGTGAGTAACGTTCTCTTCTCCCTATGATCCTCTCTGCTGCCTGTTCTGTATTGTTTTCTCTGTCTCCTAGTAAGGGGAGGCTGGATTGGGCGTGCAGTGGGCAGTATAATGCATGTCACATGAAACGTGTGTGACTTTGAATAAATGCATCACGTGAGACTCTTGTATGTTCTCTTGCAGTACATGTACCAGTCTCAGTAAGTTCTGCTCTAAACTCAGGCACCTTGATTTGGCTTCCTGCACTTCCATAACCAACTTGTCTCTGAAAGCACTGAGGTAGGAGCTGACAACATTGACGTTTGCCAGTTGACTCCAGGTAGCTTGACCTGCCCCACAGGTCTCGTGCGCCTCAGCAGACACTGAAATGGGATGAGGTGCAACCGTGCTTGGAATCTAGGTGTTCCCCAGGAGAGCTCAGCATTCACCTGTTACCTCTTCTAGTTTGCACAGAAAGAGAGGAAGACTCAGCAAAAGCTGCCCTCAAGATCACTGGTATCCATCCTGGTGGTTACTAGCAGTAGAAGAATAATTATATTGTATTTCGGATTTAGAGAAGGGATTTTAGGGGGGACGCAAAGAAAAGAAAAAAGCCTTAGTCCGTGTGTCTTTGTAGGTGCTTGCTTAGTAACAGCTTCTGGATTGTAAGTGCATATTTAGCTAGTGTTGCACAGTTGGAAGGTGAACATCAGCATGTGATTATCTGTCTTTTTAAACTGCTTAGGAGACACATAACTGCTTAAATCTGCTAAATGGAATTGCCAAGTAATCTAGAAAAGGAAGGGAAAATCAGACATTGGTGGGAAGAGATTGGGACAGAGAAAAGGAGGCAAAAAAACACTAAAGGTAATAGGGGCTGAGCTATTAAAAAGAATTTTAGTAGTGTCCCAGCTGTATCACAGAAAAATACTGAGGAGGGTGCAGCCGGAGGAAAAACATAGACTTGAAAAAGCAAATAAGTGATTACATTATTTTTATAGTATGGTATTTCTCCCCTCCGGGGATTTCATATTTGTCCCTAATTTCACATGATCAAATTTGTGCTGCCGCTATCTCAAATACACAAGGGCATGTATACCTCTGCACGACTGCAAGTCACGTGTGGGAATCTTACTCCTCTTGGCAGCTGTTTGTCAATGCCAAGTTACACGTGACAAGTTAGAAGCAGCACAACAGAAGTCATTCCTCTGTTTGCATTTGGATGAGGGTGGTTTCCTATATGCAGATCCAGAAAGTCCATAAACTTTGTCCTGGTGTAAGAGTTGGGAGGTGTCCAAAACGGGGTGAATCAGTCTTTTGCTGGACTCGAAGGAGAATGAAGCTCCTGCTCCTGCCTTCGGAGAGCTCTGCACATCTGGAGATGATGTTTGACAAGGCCAAGTTCCCTGCAGGGCTGTGGGGTCAGGGGTGCTTCCTGTGCGTATGGGGATTCCACAAATGGGAATTTCCTAGATTCTGCCTTGAAACAGCATTAAAAAAAAAAAAAATTACATCCACTTTTCCTTTTGCTTCCCAAGTGAGGGATGTCCACTGCTGGAACAGCTGAATATCTCCTGGTGCGACCAAGTGACCAAGGATGGAATCCAGGCCCTGGTGAGAGGCTGTGGGGGACTCAAAGCCCTGTTCCTGAGAGGCTGCACGCAGGTACGGCTCTGCAGAGAGCGCTCCGGTGGAAACTGCTCCTTTCTTTCTGCAGGAACTGGAAGTATGGGGATGAAGTATTGTAGTTTTATTGTTTTTCTATTTCCAGAAATATTACGTTACTGAAATTATTCACAGTCTGCCTGGCTGGACTTAATTAAGTGAATTAAGTGGACTGGAGATTAAGTGCTTTTGTTGAAATTTCTTAATAGCTTTGAGCTCAGCATGAATAGTAGGACAGTGAACAAACTGCATATCTAGCTGTGAAGTCATTTTTCCTTCTTTTTCCCTATTGGGAACACACTTAAAGACTGTGTGAGTGTATTTTGTTTTTAAGATAAGATAACTTTGTTGTTCATTGCTGGACCAATCTTTGGAAGGCTCAAAGTTTTAGAGAGCCTGGTGATACTTTGATCTGTAACCATGTGAGAGAATCTTCTCTGCACGTCTCTTGGATTTTTAGCTAGTTGAAGAGAATCTCGGTGTACACGACTCTGTGAAGACTTCTCTGCAGCCAGTTAGAAACATTATCCCATTCCCTTAAGTGCATTATATAGCTCTGAGGTGTATAATAGTACGTGTTGAAGAGACTGCATAAAAAGGTGTGTGATGCTCATTCTTTGGGATATAAATGATGCACTGACTCCTACAGCTGACATTTGTCTTCCTTCCTCCTAACTCCTTTTGTTATTTAGACTTAATTTCCTTTTAACCTTGCTCTTACTGTTTTACTTGTTGAATCATTGAAAAGTTTAATATGTTAAATGCTTCCCCATACTGCAACTTTACTAAGTAGCAATGTCAATTATGAACTAGGGCAGGGAGAACATCTACCATGAGTATTTGATGAGTGAGGCTTCAAGATAGGCCTGGAAACTGATTTCCTTGGTCTCTTTGGTCCTGAAAGTGCTTGTGTGTTTTGGATTTATTTATTTTTTTTTGAGAGGCAGAGATTTCTTGAGCACGAGTCAGGAAGTACCGTTTGCACCGACGGTATATAGGAGAACAGCTATATGTTTTTATTTTGCAAAAAGCATGTTTCTCCTGTTCGTGCACACAAAAAGCCATAAAAGGTTAGTATGATAAGGAAAGCAGTAATACATTTGTTATGTATATAAAGCAATAACACACAGTGTGTGTGCAAACAAGCTTAGCTGTAGGGGCTATAGTCAGTCATTTTTCAGTCATTTATAAGATTGGTATATGTGGCTATAAAAAGAATTTGATCAGAGACATAACAATCTCAACCTATTTTCGGGGTTTAGATTATAGAAACAGCTTGAGCTGCTAGTAATTTATGGAGTCCTGAGAAATATTGATGTCAATACATCCTTGTTATCAATTATTTGCCATCTGTTCTTACAGATTTAAGAATTGCAGGCTTTCTTATTTTCAGAAAGCTTCGCGGATGGCTTTTGTACTCCCTCTGATGGAATAACACTTTATTTGAGAGTGAGACTTCAACTATTGCAGTATAAAAAACATGTTATTTGTTAGGCCCTCACTGGATCCTAATGAAGAATTACCTTAATTTCTGCAAATAGTTTCTGATTTCACTTCTTGCTTGCTTGATCATGCGTGTTGGATCAGATCAACATTTCTTTAAATCAGTAACTAAGTGCTGTGGGTCTTTGAACTCTGCCCCTAAGATGGTAAGAAGTGATGTGCACTCATTGCTGTGTATTTTGAGACTCTGATGTGTTGCCCTCCATCCCTATAGATATCCCAGCCGTGGGTGTTTTGTTGTTCTCAAAGCTTTCTTTAAAGATTATTCAAAGTATTAACAGGTTGCTTCAGTCTCTGATACTTTTCTTTCCAGCTTGAGGATGAAGCTCTCAAGTACATTGGCGCACATTGTCCCGAACTGGTGACTTTAAACCTTCAAACATGCTTAGTAAGTAAACCTGCTTATGATTTCCCAGCTCAGCCATTGTGCATTTTGGACCATCTTTATTAAACACAAATGGTGCAGAATGTCCTTTGTCCCAGAAACATCATCATCTGTGCAGACAGGGCAAATAAGAGAGACAAAAAAAAAAAAAAAAAAAAAAGATGAAAAACAGCTTTTTGGTAGCACTTGGTAATGTTGAATAAGCCCCCCAAACTGTGTTTTAGCATTCAGCTTGTCCAAGCTGCTTGTCTCTCTGCTCTGCCCACAGGGCTCATAAACTCATTTGCAGGACTAGCTGGAAAAATTCTTTCCATTGGGCTGGAATGTTTGTTCCAGCCAGTTTCACTCCGGTCTCTTTTTAAAATTGAACCAAGAAGTGCAGTTGCCATGCACAGAAGGACTGTAAACCAGTTATTCTGCAGTGCCAAAAATATATGTTTGAGCCAGGACAGAAAATGTAATGAGCTTTTTATACTCTCATGCATTTAGTCAACACAGTGAATGACTAGGCACTCCCTTCCTTTCCCACCGGAATGGAAAAGGCTTCTGGGGCTGCAGGACTGTCCTTTTTTCTCTCCAGTGTAAGGAGCAGTTTTAGCAAATACCAGACTGACTAGAGTTTCGATGTCCATCCACCTGAGCCTGGGTACTTGCAAGGAAGGTGTAAACTGTTAGTAGCAGATGCCAGAGCTGCATCTGAAATGTGTGCAGAATTATTATTATTTTTTTTTTTTAAGTTTCCTGAAAGCTGGGAAGTGAGTAAGGCTTAACCTGGGCCTCAGGAAGACGCAGCCTGGGCCACCTCCGTCTTTCTCTTCATCGGGTTGGACTAGATGGTCTTTAGAGGTCCCTCCCAACCTCAACCATTCTGTGATTCTCCCACTGTGTGCGTCACTCGTGGTCCCACGCAGCTCCTTGGCGCAGCTCTGCTGAGTCCCTGGACCTTCTACCCTTGCAGGGTAACATCTGGAACAGATTCAAGCACTATTGACCCCCAGGACTTGTTAGCAGAGGACTGGAACGACCCCTCTGTATCGAGGGCTGCAGCCAGATTGATGGAGTCATTAGGGCCCTGGCCTGAATTTGCCGTGGTCTGGACTATAACACAGTGTCTTGCAGCTGAGATTTTGGTCCCCAACCATTGAGATGTATTTTTAAAATGCTATTTGTAAGGAAAGACGAAAATAAGACTTATTTTCTGTGTAACTCTGACTTTACAGGTGTTTTTTTTTTTCTTTTATCTTTCACTCTTTACTAGCAAGTGTTGCAAAGGAAGCCAGGAGGCTGCTTCTGTTGCCCCATCTTTCCCCATAGTGCAATAGTAGCCCAGCTCAGAAACGTGTCCCACATGTGGAATCCCTTCCAGAATATTGCTGCAGAGCAGCTTGTCCTGTCCAGCTGCTCCCATGAAATGTTTGAATGCAACTTTTTTTTTTCTTGTTGTTGCTTGAAAGAAGCCTAACTTGGCCCGAGTGAAGCACCTGCTTGGAAGTCTGAGGGCAAGATATGCAGTGCATTGCACCTCCACCTACGTTGTTATGGCTTGTGATGTTGTTGTTGTTTTTCTTGTAGCAAATAACAGATGATGGTCTCATTACAATATGCAGAGGATGCCACAAGTTACAATCCTTGTGTGCTTCAGGCTGCTCTAACATTACAGATGCCATCTTGAATGCCCTGGGACAGAACTGTCCAAGGCTTAGGTAAGTTTTTGGTGCAGGGTTACCTAAGTTTCGGTGACCTATTGCATATTTGAGCATAGGATCTTGGTGACGTGGTGTTATAATATTGAGCTGCTTAGGCTCCGAAGGTTTCTCTAGTCTGAAAAAGTACTTTATTTCTGAGTTTATTTTCAGGCTTTTGCTGTGAGGTGGTAGCAGTTGTGCACAAACTTTGGTTTCTAAACTCTGTGCGAGTAGAACAGTGATAAAAGAGCTCCCTGCTGTGGTGGTGTGTACTGCCAACAGGTTCACTTCGTAACAGTGTTCTAAACCATTTGTACATCTACTTTTTTATAATGGAAAACAGTTCAGGTTAGGTTGCCCTTGTACTGAGAACTGAAAACACATTTAATCAACAATTTTTCCTCTTAATAGGTGATTTTTAACAGGAATTTAATGATAATATAGCAGATGGAATTGTGTTAATTTTGAGTGGGCTTCCAGCATCATCTCTGCAGGTGCTTGCTTTTTTTGTTACTAAGATGCTTGCTTTTATGAGGACAAGTTTCTTCAGGAAGATTTTGCTGTAATTCAGAAAATGGCTAGGTGCAGAAAGAAGATAGAGCTGTTATCTGGCATCTGTAACAGCTGTGTGGCCTGAATTATATGGCATAAGGTACAGTGTCTTCCGGGGGGGGAAAAAAATCCTTTTTTTCTGTGATAAGCCCATTTAAAGAATATTGGGTCCAAAGTGCAGCATACAATGTATGGAACCCAAAGAGGAAGGTAAAACATGACCTCAGTTCCAAGTGGTTTCTGTGCTTATGTTTAACTGCAGTTTTACAGTATTAAGTTTCGTGAAGCAGAATGAAGATGCATTTCAGGAAAGTTGGCTTTCTTTTCTATAAAGGTAGATACATACATTAACGCTGGGCATTAAACATTTTTAGAACTGCAGTAGCTGTTTGGCAGATAGTTTATCCGTTGTCACAGTAGCAGATTTGCCTCCTAGAGGACTTCAGAGTCTTCTGTGTGGCATTAAATACTTATTCTTTCATGCCCTTCCTCCGGGGTGCCATACACACTATCTCGTATTAAACCCTTTTTCACGACGAGCTCTGCACCTGGGGCAGCTGCCAAAAGAGGTTGCTGGGGGAGATTGTGGAGCACCCAGCAATAAAGATTTTTTTTGAAAGCATTTTAGGACAACATTTGTCAGAAGAGAGAGCTTAGAACCGTCCTGCCTTGAGGCAGGGTACGACAGGATGACCTTTGGAGTTCCCTTTTAGCCTGACTTCTTCTTTTGTGTTTTTTCCTGTGACCTACACTCAGGTATAGAGGGTGGATGCTCTGTGCAAATTATCCTCTCAGAGAGCACAGCGTAAACCGGGTCAAACTTTTCTGGGTTGCTGGAAGCTTTTAATGAAACACTCTGAAAAGCAAAATGACTCCACCATGGTTATTATAAATTCTTTCTGTGCAGAATATTAGAAGTTGCAAGGTGTTCTCAACTAACAGACGTGGGCTTTACTACTCTAGCTAGGGTAAGTGCTGATTTCCACTCATTCACCAAGTGTCTCTGCTTTGTTTTCTTGATAGATCTAAACTAACAGTAGCTTTCTCTCCTGCATGCACATGCTTGTTATTTTTTTGGTTTTGAAGCTTGGGTGGAAGTTAAGTGATGTAAAATAGGCTGTAATAATACCTGATGTCTTCAGGATTGTCCTGACGCATCCATCTAGGAGGATATGCAAGCAAATTGAGATGTCTAGTGCTTGGGAGCTTTGATCTCTTAATATTTGTATTAGTTTAATCTGCGTCCTGTACGACTGACCTTTAATTTAATTTCCTTTATTTTCTCTGAATAAAAGAAACTTGGTGCCTATAAGTGATGAAAAAAATGCTAGATTTTCTCTAGTATATTTGATTTGCTGCTTAAAACAGCAGCACATTTTCCTGTCAATCATGACATTTTCGTGGAGAAAAACCTTCCCTTCTAAGAAAGAACTCTCTTTGCTCTAGATGTGTTTATATTTGCTGTCTGAACTTTGCACTTAGTTTGTGCACTCGCTCTTCTGCTTTTCCCTAGAACTGCCATGAGCTTGAAAAAATGGACCTGGAAGAGTGCGTGCAGGTAGGAGGTGCCACCTCTGGCTGTTAAATTTTTTTTAGCACAAAGTTTTGGGGTTGTGGGAACACGACTTGTGATAGAAACTTCCACATCTCTATGACTGCAGCAAAAATAAAAAGCTGATAGACTGTTTTTCCAACTCAAAAAGGATTGCGTCTACCCAAGGTCCTATGGAGAAATCTGCCAACCCTAAGGACAGATTGGAATAAGCTAAAGTCGGTGGAGATAATAGGATTTTGCTTCCTGCCATGAGAACAGTTTGACCCCAGTATTCTGTACTTCCTGATGTTTACAGGGCAGAAATTCAGGACATCACAAGAGGAACTTAAAGTGGTGCAGACAGGAAGTGATTAGAAAAAGTAGCCCAAAAAGGAAAAATTGGTCTGTGTCCCTGGACTACTCTGAACAAAGATAGCACAACAAGTTCCCTCCTGAACGCTTGTAGATTAGAGTTCCATTGTGTCGAGTCTCTCTTTCTTCCTGAAGAACAATTCAGCAATCTACAGAGCTGTTGGAAGGAGGTTTTAACACCTCCAGTGCTTTCAGGAATAAACACTTAGGAGAAGTTGTGCTGTGGAAGTTGTCTGCTCACTGGCCTCTCAGCTGTGAGCTGGTTCCATGACAGCTGCCTAAGGAGGCAGCAGCAATGCAAACACTGGAACTTGGCGGTCCCTCGAGCACCTCGGTTGTTTTCTGATGTGGTCTGGTAGGGGTTGAATTCCTGAGGGGCTCAGAGGAGTGACTGTGGAGAACTGTTTAGGCAAAAATGTAGGGGGAAAAAAAGGCTTTGTGCAAAGCATCCAGCATGAAAGGGCTTTTCCTGTTTTTCTTTTTCCCTCTGCAGATAACAGACAGTACACTAATCCAGCTTTCCATACACTGTCCACGGCTTCAGGTTCTGGTGAGTATTATGAGTGAGATATTCAGCATTTGCCTTCTATAAACAACAGGATTTCAAATGCTGCCCATGGGGATTTGTCTCTCTGACTTCATAGTTGTGTTGTGAAGGCCTAGAAAAATTCAGCTAGAAACTCGACCCTGAAGAACCTATTGTCCCTCCCCTACTGCTAGCATTAATCATATGTCAGGCACCCAGAGCTGCCTGAAAATGAATTATAGGACAGTGCATAGGCAGTGGTGCTGGCTTCTTATCTCATGGTGGCAGAGGCTGCTAACTAGCCCTGTTTGGATGCAGAGCTTATCCCACTGTGAACTGATCACGGACGATGGGATTCGCCACTTGGGAAACGGAGCCTGCGCCCACGACCGCCTGGAGGTGATCGAGCTGGACAACTGCCCTTTGATCACAGACGCCTCCCTGGAGCACCTGAAAAGCTGCCACAGCTTGGAGAGGATAGAACTGTACGACTGTCAGCAAATCACGCGAGCAGGAATCAAGAGACTCAGGGTAAAAAACAAAATAAAACATCAAGGCTGTGGCTTGAACACTCTATGTGGTGGGGAAGCCGGAGGGCTGAGTTACAGATCTCCCATAATGTGGCACTCAAGTATTTTGCCAGAAGAGTCATCTATAAAATTAATAGCTTCCTCCACTCAAGAGAAGACGGGATGGGGCTGAACACTAGCTGGTAGGGAAGAAATGTAATTGCTGTGCCCACCACGTAGGAGCGGAAAGGAGAGCAGGAGACCCAGCACGCACGTGCTCGCTTAATGTGCACTCACACTTGATGGTGCTCATTAAACCTGGGATCAGGAATTAGTGCCACAGCAAACGTAGAATGGCACCTCCTCTTGACTGCTCTGTAAATTTAGCGTAGACTGTAGAGTGCTTTATACTGATACTCCCCATTTATACTGGGGGAAAAAAGAAAAGAAATCCAGCTAATTTGTAATGCAGTCATTTTGATGCAGAGGAGGCTATATGGCCTTTGTGGATGGGATGCAGAGCCAGAGCAGCTTTGTCACTTTGATCATCTTAAGACACCTGTGTCCCAAGTGATTCCTTCCTGTGTCTTAGTTTCTGCCTCAGTAAAACGCAAGGGTAATGACACCCTTTGAACTGCAGGGAGCACACAAACCCCTTCAGTGCTCACCTAAACCAGGCCCAGCTCAGCCTCTCGTGATTTGACTCTTGCACTGCCACTGTTGTTGCTCCTTCACACGTTGTGTTTGTCTTTTCAGACCCATTTACCCAATATTAAAGTCCATGCCTACTTCGCTCCTGTGACTCCACCGCCTTCGGTTGGGGGCAGCAGACAACGCTTCTGCAGATGCTGCATCATCCTATGACACTGGAAGTGGTCGTCCCTGCAAACTGAGTATTTAATTACACTTGTAGAGTTACGGTGGACACCAGTATCTTCAAGGAAGGCGATGCCAGTGTCATTTGCAAGGGCCAGTGAAAGGGACGGTGGTGCCAGGCCCCGTAGCCACCCATACACATACATATACACACCCCACCCGTTCCAGCAAACCGATGAACTCTGTGGTGTGGGAGCTGGAGCTGTGTTGGTTCCTCTGTAGGTGGAGTGGTCTAATTCTGAACCATTCCTACTGGGCATGCTCAGCCGAAATCGCTGCGGTAAGGAGGGGAGGTTTTTGCAAACCTGACATGACTGTTGCTGCTGTTGAAAGTTGGAATAGTAACTGAAATCCTTTGAAATGGGGAGAGGGAGAGAAAGGAAACATGCTTTAACCGTACGTCCACTGTTCAGGAAAAAAAGAAACAAAAACAAAACCGTAAAAACAGTGCTTTGTGTCCGTTTTCAGTGAGGGAATGAAACGGCAGCCGTTGCGAGACAGGGCTTGGTTCCCGCTGCCCCCTGAGCATGCTCACATTGGAGGTTCATCCGTTTCTTCTGTGTTCGTAGCGTTCAGCTCGGAGGCTTCCTAGATTGTTGTGATATAGCTTGAAATCTCTAATGTCAGGCTCAGTTTTTTACCCTCCCCACGTCCTGCTTTTTTTTAAAACAGATTTCTAAATTTTTTTTTTTTTTTTTTTGAGATTTACCAGACAAGTTACGAATCAACAGTTCCAGGGTCCTCTTCACCAGTAGAAGCCTGAGCTGACCCTTTGAGAGGATCTTAAAGCAGAACGTGAGCTGAGCTACAGGCCAGGCTCTCCTAGGCTCGGCCTGCGTTTTACCGGTGGTTGGGACTCCAAATTTGTTCCCCGTTGCAGGTTTTACCCCAGTGATGAGAGTATAACCCTTGATAGAGGGGGCAAGTTAGTCTCTCTCCCAGTGGCACTTTCCACCGTTCCCTCCCACTCCCAAAGGAACAGCAGAGTAGGAATTTTTTCTTTTTTTTCTTATTGCCCTGGTCAAGAAATACTGACTCGCTAGTTGAAGCAGAAGGGACAGCGGCCCGAAAATGCCCCCGTTTGCAGCCGCGTCGCCGCGGCGGGCCGGGCGCGGGTCGTTTTGCTGCGGGCTGCACCTTGCCCAGGTAAGTGTGTCCGGGCCGGCGCGGGACGTGCTCGGAGGAGCTGCTCTGGAGGCGTCTGGGGCGAGATGGACCCAGGTGCACGCGAGGACCGGGGGCGGCCGGGAGCGCCGGCAGGTCCCGCTGGGAGCGCCGGGGCCGTGTCAGGGCGGCGCG
>WBNA01000631.1:87683-124295 GCA_013398345.1 Nothocercus nigrocapillus | reverse complement strand
TGCGTTAAGAAGCGCATCTCCAGCAGGTCGAGGGAGGTGATCTTGCCCCTCTACTCAGCCCTGGTGAGGCCACACCTGGAGTACTGTGTCCAGTTCTCGGCTCCCCATACAAGAGGGATGTGGAACTACTGGAGAGAGTCCAGCACAGGGCTGCAAGGATGATTAGGGGCCTGGAACATGTGCCCTATGAGGAAAGACTGAGAGAGATGTGCCTGTTCAGCCTGAAGAAAATAAGGCTGAGAGGGGATCTCATCAGTGTATATAAATACTTCAAGGGAGGGAGTGAAGAGAAGGGTGGGGCCGGCCTCTTTTCAGTGGTGGCCACTGATAGAACTAGAGGTAATGACCACAAACTGAAACACCAAAAGTTCCACAGAGGAAAACTTCCTCTCAGGAAAAATTTCTTGACAGTGAGGGTGACAGAGCACTGGAACAGGCTGCCCAGAGAGGTTGTGGAGTCTGCTTGTCTGGAGATCTTCCAAACCCACTTGGATGCAGTCCTGTGCCACATGCTCTAGGGGACCCTGCATGTGCAGGAGGGTAGGACTAGATGATCTCTAAAGGTCCCTTCCAACCTTAATAATGCTATGATTCTATTCTAAAGAAGCTTATAGAGTCACATGTTCTCCCTTCCTCTTGCTACCCTTGAGCAGTACTTATTGAAATGGATCAGGGAACTGGAAGGACCAGTAGAAAGTCCAGAAAAACAAGCAAACAAACTAAATAGTAGACTTAGCACAACTTACCATAACACTGCCAAACCTCTTGTATAAGAATAAAACATGAATTATCACAGTGGGCATAAGAGCCACCACGGCGAAGCAGTAACTGTTTAAAGGACTTATGTTGGTACTACTGTCAAGGGGTTGTTTGTAAAAATACATGTAAACTTTCTAATTTTGAAGGTATTATAAGGCTGCCAGATTTGCAGTGTTTTAGACTGAAATATTTCTAATGTTCTAAATTACTGTAAGCAATGAGAGAATTGATGTATTAGTGGGATCGGTTATAGCTTTTCAAACAAAGGTCTTTGACATCTAAGTCTCAACTTCTTCCTTAAAAAATTTTGCTAACAGTCTGTAACATAGTTCATTTATATTCTGGATAACAAAGAGATTTGGAGAGGAGAACTGCTGTGGTGTGAGTTATGCACATATTGCTCTAGCTTCTTCAAATTTACCACCAGATTACTTGTACAAAATTTGACTATTACAGATAATCACATACCCATCCTGCTTTTAGACACTTATAATACCATTAATGTCACTAGCTTTGCGTATAACTCTATTTGGCAGACCTAGTAGTTAGGCAGCTATGTAACACTGGAAATTATTATTGATGTTTGTAAATGATGATGTTGATTTTGAAATCATGTGCTTTCTGACTAATAACCTCCATTTCTTCCCTTGTCCCATCTATTCCTGTGAAAATGAATCTCACCAATATTTTCTTTCTGTAAAATATAAGAATGATAATATGGTTCTCACATTTTGAGCCCTTTGTACAGCTTTCAAAGGCCCAGTCAAGCTCACAGTTTAACTTCTGGACAAGATAGGTTTATTGTGTATAGAAAAAAAAAAAGTTTTTTTTTTGTTTTGTTTTGTTTTTTTTTTTAAACTCATTTCATACTCACTTCTACCTGTAGAATTTAGGAAGTATCTTGTTGATTTTATCTTGTTTTCTTAAAGTTATATTTAGGTCAATTTATTTTCAAGCTGTTGAAATATGTATTTTCTTAGTGTTGTTTTTACTAAAAATCTTGTATTATTCCTTCCTTCATCATATTTTTTCTCCCCTTTAGCTTGTATAATATTAATATCAATTTCATACTTTCAAGTGTATTTGCGTAATACAAAGTGTAATTTTTTTGCTTATTTTTGCATGATCTCTCTAGTTGGGTATCTCCCAATACATTCTTTTCTTTAATCTTTCGTGATGATTTTTTTTCTGTTAATATTTTTGTATCTCTTTGTGAAAGCTGTTACTTTTTCTCTTATGATGTTCTCACAAGTATTATTCTCACAAAATTATTCTCATACTTATTATAGAAAAGGAAATAGTTACCCATTAGTCTTCTGATAGCAAATATGAATTGTTCTAAAAGAAACAAATTCAATGGTCTGGATTTATATTTTGGTATTCTAAGTTGAGTTTTGTTATCCTATTTAGAGTGTTTGTGATGTTCTGCTCTATGCAAAGAACTTCACGGACACATGAAAATCTGAGTCTAAATCTATGTAATGCCCTTGTCCAAATGGGAACAATCCGCCCAACCTATTCTATGGTGATCTCCATGTGGTCAGGCAAGAAATGTGGATTTTTACACCCACTGTATGTGAGTGTACTTTCTAGCAAGCTACTTTTTTTCCCTCTCTTTTCCAAAATTCCAGAGAGTATTACAAACAGCAGATAACAAGTGTGGACGAAGTAGAGAGGGAAAGAATTGGGAAAAGTTTACTTTAAATCTCCCAGAATCATGAAGATAAAACTGAATCTGGAAACTTAAAGTTGATTCTTGCTTCACATAACCACAAATCTAAATTCCCATAGCAAGATGCTCTGGAGGAGATCCGAGAAGTCATTCTATGTTCCTTTGTTTGATCTTCCTGGTTTTCTGCTAAGACAATATGGCTACCTATCTCCAGGTTTTTATAAAATTAAAACAAAAGAAAACAAAGCAAAAAATGTGTAGGAGCTGTATGAAAATCCACTGATGCTGCTACTGATTACTACAACTCCATATGTCATCTCATATGAAAGTTACAAAGAAAATTCCTTTTGGGATTGTATGACAATATCATTGAGATTCTCTGTATTGAACAGCTTGGGGTTCTCAGGACTTTCTTGGGGAAAAAAAAAAAAAAAAACTATACAAAAGTATCCCTCACTTTTCCCTTTTCTCATAGAGCACTGAAGGACATCTGCATCTGCTTCCTGAAGTTGAAAAATACAGAGGATATTGTGAAATGCCAAAAAACACAGTACAGATAATTCATGATTCTAGACTGACTGACAACTCAGTCCTAGATTACTTGTGGTAAATGTTATGAAGACATCTCAAGACATACTTATGGCTTGAATTTCACTTTGAAAGGTAGGTAATTACGTAATTAGGTAATTATGATTTTCGGCATGGTTGCATGGAAGGAAGATCACACAAAATATCTTTTGAATTTTTTATACTTACTCACTTTATTTATTTATTTATTTTCCCCCCATTGTTACACTCTCTAGAAACAGTTCTCTTTTTAGGGAAAATTTTACTATTCTGAAAGATGTCCCTCTCCTCCTTCCTCTTAGGTCATCTATTAAATCAAGTAATCTTAAATGGAAACAAGTAGATCGTATTGGTTAAAGCTGAATCCCAGAAGCAATGCCAAAGTACTACATAAGCAGGAATGATACACTAAGGGAGTTCAAATGTTAGAGTGGAAAACCCCTTCTTTCCACCTAGAGTGGAAAAAAGCACACTGTAAATCTCTATTGTCATCCTGAACTTACATTCCTGCAATGCTTATAGTTTTTCTTCTTTCTTTTGGCCTTTTATTACCTTGATGGGGAAACAGATTGAGTAACTCTACAAAGCTTTATATGTTTACAGCCTTGCTTGGAATTCCCCGTAGCAGAGCCTTATTGCTTACCAGCCTGCTAATGATATTAATACTCTGTTCCCTGACTGTGTCAGTGTTTTAGGAGGACCAGTCCAAGAAGGAATGAACTGCTTTCTGTGCCGAATTCTGGAATTTAATGAAATTTGGACAGAATTTTGGAAATGAAAAACTGTATTTTCCACTTCAGAAATGCAAATGCTGTTGTGTTTATAATATTCAAACAGCTTAATTTTTATACCCATTTAATAGTATTTCCTTAAGTGTTCTTTTTTAAATATTTAAAGAAATGCTCTAATGAGCATGGGATTTTTGGTCTTTTCAGTAAAAGGCTTTCAAACAAAGATTTTCAAATCAACAAAGTGAAGATATCTCATCTAGCATGAAAAGATTTATTTCTGTATGGGCAATGCAGTCAAAATTTGTATCAGGGGAAAATTTGAGCACTGAAGGATCGTTTTCTGCTGGAGAGTACCTATAGCTCTACCCAAAACATGCATCATTTTGGACAGTGTTATTTTAAAAGACAGGATATTTAATGAATTTCAAATGATACAGATACCCCAAAATGAAAGTAATAATCTCTAGATGAAAAGGGCTGTACAGCTAAAATATGAGTTTGAATGCATAATTGACCCAGAACTATAGCAATATTAAAAACAGACTGCCAAAGAAATCTAACACACTTTGTTCATGATTACACTCAAATTCAGGCAGGAACAAACCAGCCACTTCTTGCAATGCTGTAACATAACAAATGGCTCTATCTGTACCCTAATTACTACACTGTTTCATCCACCTCATATTCTTTCTCTCTATGACCATAATACAGTGATCTGTATGATAAGATTCTCTGACCGCTCAAATGAGAAATGGTAGCCTTTTTCCACGTCCTTGACCCTCTTCTTCACCCAAGTCCAGAAAGCTAGAAATGGGAAATTCCAGTTAATAATATTTGAAAAGTGTATTTTTGAGAATATGGAAATAATATTTTGTCTAATAGGAGTACTGTACAGTCTGACTTCTTTCTGGAGTTCTCAGGAGTCCTTTGTACATGTCTTCTGAATAATTTACTTCCTGCCCAAATTTCACAATTGTCTCAAATGACAAAATTTTCCAGTTTTTGATGCAAAATAAAAACAACCAGGTAGGAATAGTGGTTTTCAAGTATACCTGTCACAGAGATCTGTCGAAAAAAACATTAGTGGTATTTTAAAAATATATATATAGATGTTGATTATTCAATAAATTCAAGGCTATTTTTCTGTCTCTAAAAAGCAGATCTTAAAGTTTTGGTGACTTGAGATCTTGAGATAAGAAGAAGTGATTAGTCTAAGTGTAATGAGAACATCTACTGACATAATCAGTGGGCCATATATCAGAAGTCCTCACTTATGAATAAGAGAAGGATTTACTAGAAGAAAAACTCTTGGGATAATTATAGATCCATGCTTTAACGTCTGTTTTTATTTCATGTGTATGTGTCTGTGTGTGAGTGAGTGGTCAGTGGCCAACAGTTACTTTTAAGAATGACAAATGAAGAAGACAGAATGACAAATGAAATTTTATGGATGGATATAGATATCTTAACACAAGGACACAAGGTAATATTATTTCTTAGTTGAAGGAAGATGAACATTAAAAGCTTTAGGGTCTCTCACCATTTGACTGAGACACATACAAACCTATAAATGGAAGATTATTCAGACAGTTCAATGACAGTGGTGTAGTACTTCCTTTCAGTAAATTCAAAGTTTTAGATATTTTATATCTGATCTGCCAGAGCTGCCCAAACATTGCATATGGGGTTTATTTATTTGCTCATTTATTTGCCTTACAAAGTGTATGTCAGAGGACTAGTCTTTCTGCAAAATAAATAAATAAATAAATAAATATTCACATTTATATTTTAATAGCAGGTGGATAGGTGCCTCACAGGCAAACACAGCACTCAGGACGGTACAACCCACACAAAAGGAGTTAGCTCTGAGTTAATGAATTCCAGGTGTAGCAGGGACAGAGACACCACTTTGAGGCGTTGCTTTAGGCCTCCAATGAGCCCAGGAGTGGTGAAAAAAACAAGTCAGCAAAGGTTGAATAACACCATGGGCTCACACTGTTTGTATGTATCTTGTATGTGTGGAACAGCTTAGCTCTAGTAATTCCTATGCTGACAAAGGATGCTCTCTCAAATTCAGTGCAGCTATCACCGGAAACTGACCCTCCTTGTGGTATGTGGTTAGAACCTGCACTGAAAACACCACCACAAAAATATATCCTGTTCTTGTAAATGTAAATACAATCAATGTAAATACAACAAGAGCAACCTGAACTTCATGCAGAAAAAGAGCATTTGCTGGAGCTGCCTAATGTAAAATCAGAGTGTTGAGACATGTGGCGTGTTACTAAACCAATGCATCTCACACACAGGGGAGGACTTTACCTCCCATGTTCTCATTCTTTATGCTATAGGGTTTTTTTTTTCCCCCTCTTTTTTTTACCATCATCCTCCCACCTTGTCTCATTTTAGAAATTGTAAGAAAGAGGGCTTTGGCGACTCACATCTCATCTCTTAATTACTGAGCTCATCTCCATAGCTCTGATGCTATTCATGTAAGATTCGTTGCTTTGATGTATTTGTCTCAAATGCAACATAAATTCATTATTCTTCTGTTGAGTTAATGAGAGCAAAGCAAAGTTTTTATTTCCAGTTGCGCAGTCACTTGTGCAAACAATAATTCACATCTTTCAAGAAAATATCCTGGAATTGTCATTATTCCTCTTCTGGAAAAAATACATTTGGAGTAAAAGAAATTAGATCTTTACAGATCAAATGGTTCTTTACTCCCTTCTTTGAAATAACTAAATTGAAAAATAAGCAGAAGAATAGAAAAAATAATACATGAAAATTACTATTTGGCATAAATGATTTTACTCTGTCATTTTAAACAATTATTTATAACCTATACTAGTCAAAGTATGTCTTTTCTTCAGGATGATAATTACCTTCTCCTCCCTTTTGCCTTATTGTTTGTCTATTAGAATCTTTGCATAGTTTATCACACTCATTTTGGCTTTGTACTGCAAAGGAGGCAGCTCTTGATTTATCTATTTTAGTGGAAGTTCAGTCTCTGGTGGGTGTAATCTTTAACAAAATTATTCCATGAAGTTCCAAGTTAAATAAGCCTTGTCTGAGAGGATTAGAAACATCTGCTTTCCTAAATGGAATGATGGAAATCAAGGGTGTGAAGTGATTCTGGCTTTCCATTGGCACAGGAATCACTGGCTAGGAAACATGACCATGTTTAACAAGGAAGAAACTAAAGCAAATCTCTTTGCTTGCTCTGAGGTGATTTATAAAATAATATAAATACATTCCCTACCCCAAAATCATTTCAGAAGGCATGCAACAGAGTTAATCTGCCATAATTTATGATAGAAATCATTTCCATATTTCTCTTTGTTTACATTTCTTGTTTTCTTTCACTATAGGGAAAATGTATTACAACAATTCAATATTTAGCTTTATCAGATGGGAGAAGTTAATAAGAAATGCTCTAGTTTCTCACAATCAGTACTTGTCATGGGTGTGTTTTGGTTGTAAATTACAAAAATATATGCATCATAGAAACAATTTAGGCAAACTTAGGCTTTTAACAGAATGAAAAAAGAAAACAGTAAGCAAGTAAGATTTTGGTAAGACAAGGTCAGTATATTATTATGTTTTTCATTCACACTGGTAATAAAACAGGCATCTTTGTTTTGCGCTCTTGCACTTTTCTCTCAGGGCTATGTGTTCGTCTCTAGCATAACATCGGTATGAGTTTTGACCATGAAAGTGATAGGACCTGACAGAAGCATAGGTGTGAAATAAAATATTTCAGGACTGAATCCACGTTCTAGACAAATTTATCTATGATAATATTCTCTTCAACACATAATTCCACAGTACTGCATGTCTCAGATGTGTTTGATGCACACTCTCCTTGGTCTACCAATTACAATAATCCATATATTCTGCCATCACAAAAGGTATTTGTTTCAGTCTATTAATGGATGCTACTAATTTGCATTTGTGCGTCTGCATTTTGACGTTTCTTAAGTTATATGATCTAAAACTTTTTAGTGTTTAGGTACGTGAATACTTAGATTTTATGCAGATGCCTCCTAAGGAAGCAAAAAAAAAAAAAAAAAAATTAACATTTAAGGCCAGCTAGTGTTAGGTTGAGGCAAAATCCACCCGACCAGATTATGAATTCTGAAGGCTCCATTACATGGCAGCACCAAAGCTCTGACAGCCAGCTGACAGAATTTAAGACATTAATTCACTGAATTAAATGCTAGGCTGTGCAAGTCAAGATGCCTCAAGGATGAATTTACACTTAAAAGAAACTTCACAAGAAAAAAATGGATATTTCTTCCCTTGCCGCCTTGGGAAAGGCTTAATGTAGAAGACAAGAATCAGTGCTGAGGAGCTCTGTGAAATATTTTGAGTTTTGACCTGATAACTGTAGGGAATAGAGAAGATTCTTTCAAGTTGAATCAGATAATGGTAAATAATATTTTTTGTTTATTTTTCCCAAGTGTAAAAAAATATTTTACTGAGTTTTCCTCTGCAGGAAGAACTGCACACATACACACACACACACCCAGACATGTATATATATGCATGTGTATGCATGCTTATATATATATATGCATGCATTCTGTTAACATACATATTTAAAAAACATATATGTTTGTGTTTATACATACACATATATATACCTATATGTACCTGAGGGGTTCTCTGCTTTTAACAGATCTCTCTCCTGCCTATTGGACATTGATACTAGGCTGTCAGGGAGAAGACAACCACTGAATAAATTAATGAACTCAAGCATTTTCAAAAAGGCCTTTTACGAAAAACACAATCAAGTTTTTTTCGTAAACCACAAGTGCAGACATTTTCATAAGGACAGGTTGTGGAAATTACCTTTGTGGAAAATGTTATTTCAAGAAATGTATAGTCCTGTGGTCAACAATCAATACCGCCCTTTCCATACAGCACAGTAACAGCTAGTGTCACGGAACGAGTGGTGGTGGGGTGAGTGACACACTGCACTTCGCTCACGGGAAAGAAATAGTAATAGATTTTATTGTTAATGGCAATGGTTTCACGAGATTCTATGGTAAAGGTGATTTATTATTTACTTCGTAGAGGTTCAAGATACACACAGAATTATCAAGGAAACCCTCCCGCTGGGTCACGAGGCTCTGACTGGACCCCCTGGCTTTCCAAGCTCCTTCTGAGAGGAGTCTGGGTGCTGCTGGATCCAATCCTAGTCCCAGACCTGGTCAGTGGTTTATGAGTAAGGGATTTGTGCACAGTTACAAAATAAAGTTTACAAGGTTCAGAAAGACAGAGAGTGCGCTATAGTCACTTACCAAGAATCTGTAGTGGCAAGGATCTCTTAACCGCAAGGAATGTCCTTGAGAGGCGTCCCTGCTCAAGGGGAGACCCCGGCATGCGGCCCGCTGCAAGGCAAGGAGAGCTCAGTGGGCTCCCAGACTGTCCCCATATTTATGGGATAAGATGATTCACTTATAGTCAGTCTTTCAATTCAGAAATGACTGTTGACTTAACCTTATCTCCTCATCAGGATGCAGCCATCAGGACTGTTATTGACGGTTAATGCCTGAGTGGGAGAAGAAATCAGGGAGGCAACTACCCAGGATCTGATAATGTGGTAGTTAATACCTGTAGAGGACTACGTGTGCAGTCAGGTTGAGCTGGGGAAGGAACATATCCATTACAGCTAGTTTTTCCAAAACTGTGACTTTTAAATAAGATAACCCACTAAAAGACACACTAAGAGAGGTGTTACGTGACTGTTACTGCCACAATACGTAGAAGTATACTATTTGTGCTACCATGGTTCTTACAGAGGATTCACAGCTTACTGTGTTTAGTAACAGTCTTCTAGACATAGGTTAGGTAGAGGAATTTTATCTCCTCTCCTCACCAGCATACAGAGTTAAGGAATTACATCTTTCATTTTATATTATTGCTACAGCCACATGATGCAACTTTTTATAGAGCGGAGATTTCATCTAGATATGTTTTCTGTTTCTGCACTTCTTCATTGCTTTCAGGAGGAAGAAAAGCAAAGCAAAAAAATAAACAAGTGACTCTATAAGCATGGAAGCAAACTGTTATTCATTCAAAGTTATCCTGTACAAAATGCACCCTGTATTTTATGTTGACTGCTCTTCTGATCAAATCGAACACAATGAAACACAGCATTCTGTGACATCTATGAGCCATGGATTAATTCTGAGATAGACTGAGCAGGTGGGAGCCATGGTCAATTGTTTGAACTGAATTTAAGCATTATATATAACTAAAAAGTGCAGACAGGCAATTATGTTGAGCTGACTCAATCATTTTGTTTTGACAGCACTGAGATACACTTTCAGTAACATTAGACTTAGTAGGCTCAAAGTGTATTTCCTATTACAATGAATGCAGTGATGTATCTTGTTTTAAGATATATATTGCTTGAATAATTGTAAAATCAAATAGTGGTAAGCAGGTTTAACAAGCAGAAACAAGCAGCACTGAGATGCCCTTTCAGTAACATTAGACTTGGTAGACTCAAAGAGTATTTCCTATTATAATGAATGCAATGATATATGTTGTTTTAAGATATATGTTGCTTGAATAATTGTAAAACCAAATAGTGATACGCAGGTTTAACAAGCAGAAATCTTATCATTAAGACTGCTGAGAACGGACTTTAGCAGTAATTGAAAAGTTCATAAAATATCAAGACAGAATCATAGGCCTTTCAGCTTCTGGTAATGCCTTCTCTCTGACTATTCTCCCTAGGAAGCACATTTTATGTCCTGCCGACTGACAGAGAATTAGCTGTCTGGAAACCAATTCTGTATTAATAGTAATAATAGATATTGCATTACAGAATGATCTAGAGCTTTATGTTGGATGTCACTGATGTCCTGTATTAAGTCCTTGTAAAGGGGAGCCCCATCTGGAAGGGCATAAAATTTAGAAGGACAAAACAGGGATGTTTGCACAGTTTGACTAAAACAAGGTGACAGCTCAGTAATAGGGCCACAGAGAAGAGCCAATTAATGAGTCCCAGTTCATTCTGGGTGATTTGACACAACTTTTACAGGAATTTAGATCTACTGGACCAACAGAATGGCAGAGACAATGGCCTTTTCTGTCTTTCTATGTGTGTTAAACTCATTGCTAAAGAGAAGCTTCAAGAGTTTGCAGTGTGTTTTGTTCTGTTTTGTTTTCTCTTTTCTTCAAGAAAGTTCTTTTCTTTCCAGATTCTATAACTTTTGGATTAAAAAAAAATCATCTTTTCCTGAAATCCTTTTCTAGATTTCTGTCAGACTCCTGTAAGGGTCCCTTTCTGTGACTAAGAAAACCTGCATTTCAATGAGCTCTTCTTCCTAACCACAGCTATCAATGATGATTCCACTCAAAAACTAGGATTTTGCTTATGTTGAGAGTCTTCTTTGGCTGTGGAAAAGAAAAAGCAGCATCCAGCATTTCTCTGTCTTAAAAATATTTGCAAATACTTTTCCTGTAAAGTAAAAAGTAAAAACTTTTTGCAGAAGAATTTCATTGATGAACACCGGTGTTATGTGTTACTTAATTTGTATCTGCAATCTTAAGGATGATATCTTGGTACAGTACTCAAATAGAATTAATCATTTATTTTTCTAAAAAAAAAAGAAGAATTGATGGGAGAAAAGCAAAATATTGCATGGATGGTATAAAGCCTATATATTCTATATGTTCTATATGCCTTTTTTTTTTTTTTTTTTTTTTATTAGGAGTTACAATCGAAGTCTGAAATGAAGATTTTGACATCTTGTGTGAGGATTTTTTTCTTTTACAAAAACCTTATTTGTTCTCATAGATTAAGATACACTTTGCTAGTTTCATTGACTGATGTCTTCCACAATGATGAAGGAGGTTATTTTAAGGTTACCTCTGATACTAAGTGCAAAAGTTGTTATTATATGTATGGTGTGGGGGGGTCACACTGGGCGTGGATCACTTCCGTGCACCTCTGAACTACTTGGAGAGATAAGTAATAGACGAGAACCTGGTCATGCAAGGGCACTTGATTTCTTATCTATATTAATACTAAAGTAGAGTGTACAAGAATACATGAATGCATGCACAAGAATGCATGACTTACAATTTTCTTTATATTTAATTCACGTTATAACAAAGTTAGGTAGGATTTATTACTGCACACTACAACTAATACAGAGGGCAGAGCAGGAACAGATCAGAAGTTAATGCACTGACTTTTCAAGGTGGGCTGGTATAACTGAGCTAATATTCATTTTTCACTGCATTTAAGTTACTTGTGAGTTGGATACAATCTATTCAGGGTCTTTTATAAACCACATTTGGCTTTTGTCAGTAACTTGAAGTGCCTTAGTATGTATTCCAATACACAGATGTGTATTTCACATTGTGGCTTAGCAAAACTGAGCTACTTATTGTTTACTTTTTGTAATTAAAAGATTTTGTGCATAGGATCAGATTGTGAAATCTGATATTTTTAATGAAATGCCCCAAATGATTTTTTTCCACTAAAATTCCTTGTAAAATCAAAAAAAAAATCTTTATACAAGCTTGTATATTTCTGCTTACTGAGGAATACAGGATCATTCAGAAGTGCTACTTCTATAAGGAAGAATTTTATGTACATATTTTTTATATAGGATTGAAAAATTCTGAGTCCTTCAATGCCCATCCCAGAGTTCCTGTCTGAAAATGTGCTAAGAAACCACAAACTGCCTAAAGAGAAAACATACTTTTGTAGGAATGTCCACTAGTTAAAAGTTTTGTAGAGAAGCTCTATCTACAGCTCAGAAATGTTGGGGGTTCCACTTTTGCCTTTCTCTACCTCTAAAGTTTAATCCCCATTTGAGTCCATGTTTTTTAGGTCTGAATAACATCTGATTTTGCACTATTTCCTAGGAATGTAACAAGGGGGAGAAACATATACGATAGAACAGCTCTGCTCCTACTGCTTTTTTCATCCATCTAAGAATTCCTCTTTGAGGGATGGTGGGAGAGCATTAAGCAGAATGTCAGAGGATTATAACATGGTAATGGGCAGCTGCTTTAGCATCTGAATTTGAATTAGTATTCTGTTCTGATAAAGCTGTTATCTATACAGCCACTATAACACTGGTACTCTGAAGATTTAGGTTCTTTAGCAAATGAATTTAGCAAATGAACAATCACATAGAAATTTTGACATCATCTGAGTGGAGGCTGCTGGGCTAAACAAAAGCAGGAACAGGAAGTGTTATATAATTATATATATATATTTTATTAACCTAAATGCCACCAGTTTCAGACAACATAAGGAATCTTATAGACAAAAAATTATTACCATAAATTTCGTTTTGAGACCTACATAAAATTAAGTTTACAAGTAATAGTAGTTATTATCATTATCATTATTATTATTTAATAATAGTATTATTTTTATATAAATTCTTATTTATAATATTTGTACATAAGTGGTTTATATAAATATTTGTATATACAAAGTAGTGTAATTTTAATTAGTATATTTTTTAATGAGAAAGTTTTTAAAAGATCGTTTAATGTTTGCCAGAAGTTGAATGTGTCCCATGTTTCTGATAACTACACTGTAAAAGAATTTGGAATATGCGTTTGAGCCAGAAAATGTTACCTTCTAGTTAATCGAAAATAAGCATTCATAGCCTCTGACGATGGAAAGAGATATGTATAAATTGTGGCACACGCTGATAAGCAGTACACTAGAATATTTTTCGTGTCCTCAACAAACCAAGTTCTTCTGTACCTAAATGTGATAAAGATCAGAGATACCCCGAATGATTTGTAGCACAGAATATGTTGTGTGCCTTTGGAGAGAACAAGGAATTCATGAAAACGATAAAGTCTCTTCAATTTCCTATTGTTTTGCTCTGGAGTTCAGATATGTTTTTTTCTTCTTTGACACAGTATCCATGGGACTGCAGCAAGGGCAACTCTGTCCTAGCAAGTCATCACATCTTTCTTTGATGGTTGCTGGCTGGATATATGTTAGGCTGGGTGCATGTAGACTCTATTATCAATTTCTAAGAAGTACTAATGAGCTCCCCTTAAATATTATTAGTAAAAAGTAAACAGGGCTTAGAAAGAGGTATTACAATACTGTACATGCACTATCTTTTATTATAGAGTCTAAGCATATATTTTGAAAACAAA
Organism: Nothocercus nigrocapillus; assembly: GCA_013398345.1. NCBI lineage: Eukaryota > Metazoa > Chordata > Aves > Tinamiformes > Tinamidae > Nothocercus > Nothocercus nigrocapillus. The sequence continues at coordinate 110,405 of WBNA01000631.1, read as the reverse complement.
TTTCCATCACAACCTCTACAAAAAAAATGCTATTCACCACAATAAAAATGCTATTCACCACAATTCCTCCACCTTTTTTTTGATAATAATGTTTAAATGAGGACACAATGAATTGCCAAAGCAGCCAGCATAAACAAGTTTAATTGGAAGAGTCTGAAGACCTCTGGGGATTTCTCACTTTTTTAGCACAATTTTCTGAAGAATTTTGCTTAGCCTAGATACACGAGGACCAATTATTAACCTGCTCGCAGTAGTGTCCAATTAAAAAATACCTTCATAATTTCCCTAGCCCCATCTCTCAAGGTTCCAGCAAATGTTGGCATATGGCAATATGATGAAATGAATACTGTGAAATAAATGTCTTTCCTGGTGTTAAATAAGACGTTTTTCCTTCATAAAGACAACTCAAGTGTTACAGAGTTTATTAGTGCACAGCACATCATTGTCTTAAACAGCCCTCACAGTGACGTGAACTCAGAAGTCTCTGAGAGTCTTCCTGACTTGGAGGCTGGGAGTAAGAATATCAGATTCGTAGTTTGCTTTGTCAATATTCTCATGACTGATTCAGAAAAAAAGAAACCTGAATAACGGATGATCACTCAGGCTAGTATGCTCACATAATATCATAAAAACTGGAATTCTACTTTTATTTCTTCAAATGGTCTTTCAGCTAAATAATTAATAGAACTAGAGAGATACTGAAACTACATATTCGGATTTTGAAAACTAATATTCTTTTGAATGTGTTTACAGCAAATGAACAAATGCCACATTGATATTTAACTCACAACCAGTTTTCCTTTGACAATACAAAGTTTGGCATGAGTTAATATGTTCTCCTGAGAAGAACTGTAAATGCTGAGGAAGAAAGCATTGATCGAGTGCCAAGACCTGGAATGTAGCTAAAGTGTGTTGCAGTCACAGCAGTGTCTACATATCTGCAGATGTACTTGTTAAACAATTTTTATATGTAAACCAGACATGCAGTATCATTACTATTAGGTAAGATTATGGAGAAATAATCAGTAACAAAACAACATCTGTCTATATTCCAGTTGACAAGTTAGCCATGAGCCGGCAGTGTTCCCTTGTAGCTAAGAAGGCCAAAGGCATCCTGACCTGCGTTAGGAGGAGTGTTGCCAGCAGGTTGAGGGAGGTGATCCTCTCCCCTCTCCTCAGCTCTGGTGACGCCACACCTGGAGCACTGTGTGCAGTTCTCCCCAGTACAAGAAGGACATGGAACTTCTAGAGCGGGTTCAGTGTAGACCAGCAAAGATGATTAAGGGACTCAAACATCTGTCTTATGAGGAAAGACGAAGTAAGCCTAGTTTTAAAGAATAAGCCTAGTCTTAGGACTGTTCAGCCTAGAGAAGACTGAGTGGGGATCTCACCAACGTGTACAAAAATACCTGAGGGGAGAAAGTAAAGAGGATGGGGTTAAACTCATCTCTGTGGTGGCCAGTGACAGAAAAAGTGGTAATGGCTACAATCTGCAATACAGGAAATTCTATCTCCATATGAGGAAGAACTTCTTTCCTGTAAGAGTGACAGAGCCCTGGCACAGGCTGCCCAGAGAGGATGTGGAATCTCCTTTTCAGATCTTTAAAACTCACCCGAATGCGACCCTGTGCCGCATGCTGTAGATGTCTCTGCTTGTGCAGGAGGGTAGGACTAGATGGTCTCTACAGGTCCCTTCCAACCACAACCATTCTGTGATTCTGTGATATTGATAAGTCAGCATCTCTCTAGGTTCTTTCTGTATATTGCACCTGCCTGGATAACTGTGTCTTTTGGCTTAAATGTCAGTCAAAATACATGGCTATATGTAGTAAGTATAAAACTATGGTGTTAATTTGACTTAAGAGCAGACTGTGCTGAAAGTGCTGTCCACAACTAGAAGCATAAATTTGAATATGAATATGAAATTCTGGAGACTGTTGTAGCTCCAATGGATCACTGCAACTTCTGGAGATACTCCTTTCTTTGTTATAAATTCAGTGAGTTACAAATGACCTGGAAGTAAAATGACTATGTGAATAATGATGTTTTGAACTATTTTGATCCAATTAATTGCATTCTGTTGAGGGTTTGCTGAGTCCTGCCATATCACTGTTCCAGGGTCAATAAAATTAAGCAGGAGTATAAAGTCAAACCTCCTATAGTGCCCCCCCATCATCCATGGACAAATGCTCGGCAGTGTCAGGACCCTGCTGCTTCATTATTGCCCTGACTGGGAAATCACCACGGAACACTTGCTCAGACACAGAAGTAATAAATGCTCAGTATCAACCGTAGTGTGGCTTGTGTTTGTGTGTCTGTCCCTACTGGAAGATCAGACAGTGCCCTGCCGTACCCTTAGTATGATTAAAAGATAGTGAATGTGTATTCCTTTCATGTGGGATGAAAGAAGAGAGAAGGTGAGATTATGTTTCATAGCTTTTGAGAGATGTATAATGCCTTTTTCACAGAGAAAGAGTTTATCAATTCTTTTTGGGAAGTTTTTCTTGGCATACTAATTATTTTGAATACATTGCATACGACCATGCATAGTCCACCTTGATTAGAGAGTTGACTGCCTGGAAGGCATACCTAATTGCTGGGAAAACAAACAAAAAAATATGTATACAAAGTCATTGCAAAAGCACGCCTGAAACTAATACTTGGTTTGACAGAGTACCAACTCTGGCTGGCAGTATTCTGGCCCGGCCATAGCTATGAAAGAAGTGATGATATGGCAGGGGGTACGAAGCAAGGAAAAAGAGGGAAAAATTATAAGATTTTATGGATGGCCAGTAGTGTATTTCAGCTAAAATGTCATGTGCATTGCAGGCACAAAGTGGAAATATTTGAAGGAACTTGTTAAACTTTTGGCAGCATGTTGTGGCAGAAACCATTGACTCATGGGCCAAGCATGTTATAGCAATCATTCCTGTGCTTTAGGCAATAGATATATCTATATTTCTGTAGCAGTCAGTAATTTGCTGCCAGCATTTTTCACTAATTCCAGTCTTGACACCCTAAGGTCAATGTCTACTGGTGAATTTTTAGATTCTTCCTAAAATTCTACATGTTGGAAAGGTTTAATTACCTCAGGAGAAAATTCTGCTTTTTAAAAGGAGATTAAAACAGAAGTAAGCAACTTGCAGGTTTATCAATTTTGTGAGTGTACTGTGCTTAGAACAAAAGGAAATTTTTTAAGTGATAGTTAAACAATTGTTTCTGGGGGGTGAATAAAAATTAATTATACTCCTGTACAAATCAAACAAACAAGCTTGCTATGTTTTTTAATAAAGGCTATTCCAAAATTCAGCTGTTGTAACAAATTGAATTTAAAATACAAGCTCAAATGAAATTTTACTCACAAGAGAAATCAAATTTTCTACTGCTATTTTCTCATGAAATTTACTAAAGATCAGGGGGTTTCAGTCTCTCTATGAATGCAATTTGGCCTAAAGATTTTGCCCTCTGAAAGATGATGCAGTATGTTTATAGCCTGAATAGGTAAAGTTTATTAATATTACATATTCTATATTTCCACTTCACTGGTAATCATCAAAATGGTATGGAGATTCAGGATTTTTTTTTTTTTTTTGAGTAAATATTTCCTTTTTGTAAATATTTTATTTAAAACAAAAAAAAATCAAAACAAATCATAAACATCAGCTCAGGGAACTGGCTTTTATTGGTGTCAGGTGTCATAGGCACCTAAAATGTTGTCATGTTAAAACATTTTCTGTTACCAGAAGTAATTTTTCAAGAAGATAAATGTTTGTATATATTTCTTTCTCTTGTACATGTATAGGTACATTCTTTATATGTACTGATACATAACAAGAACAGTGAGAGCAGCATGGCCTTATTTTCCAGTGTAGTTGAAAGTGTCAATTACTAATGCAATTGCTAATGCAATTCTTTCCCAAATTAGACGACTAATTTTGACCTTGGCTTCTTTGCAAATGTAAGAACATTCTGCTTACCAACAGTAACAGAAATTAGGTCAGAGAGGTAGTGGCTGCAGTATTGTAATCTTATGATCCCTTGGAGAAATACTTAGACCCTGAGCTTGTTAAAAGTTCTATTTACTCAGATGTGTAGGTGATCTTTCTATCATATGTCTGCTTTCTGTGATGATGATGTTTTTCTACCTATCCCTCAGCTACTCCTTGTGCTGATTTTAATTTATACTCCTGTACGCATATTTGGAGAGTCAGCAGATGCTTGAATATGTGATAGAGGTGAGGAAGGAGTCCGTATGGCACTTAGTTGCTGTGTTCAGAAAAATAAGAAGTTGCTTCTGGTAGAAATACTGTAGATTAAGAGTGACTCTGTCATAGCACAGCAGGCAAGAGTGGTCCTCATGAGTAGCACATGTGACACATGTGACTACAGAAGATGGCAACGGTGCATCTGGCCAGTTAGCAGTCACCTGGGCTATCCAGGGCCTGAAGTACCACACTGCGGACCTATAGATGAATAGGGTGATAAGAAATGAGATGGCATTGCAGAAACTCTTGACTGTGGTAGAGTGGTGTGAAAAGTGATGACAAAGAAGTGAAACAAAGGAATTATAGGGCATAAAAAACCCTTTATTTTAAATGTATAAAAATAAAAAGATAATTTGCCTCATGATTGATTTTAAGCTGCTACCTTTGGGGAGAGTTCCAGAGGGGAATGTAATCCTATATGGGGTGGACACCACTCCATACAGTTGTAACATGCCCAGCACTCCTGCCCAGTAAGAAGAGATGTCTGCACCACAATTCCTCCCTAAATGATGTGACATCAAGTGATCAGAATCCATAAGACAGTTATCTGATTGTGAACTAAAATGTGCATAGATTTATCTTTTAGTGCTTGGCTATAGAGAATTAGGTTGAAAGACAGAAATGTAGGAGTGAGCAACAAATATTTATAATTGACAACCATGCTACACCTAGAGTGCCTGTTCTTTTATGGTTGTCCAAAACTTAATGAGCATCTGAAAGAATCCCCAATGTGGTCCCAGTCTTGGCACAACATCACACACTGGCAGCATATAAACCAGAAAGATCTCACTTTCCTCGTGTTGGTGTAAATGTTGACCAACCCTGCCTTCAGGCAAGTAAAATAAAACTAGTGATGAGGAAGCAAGGTCTTGGGACAAATGCAGAATATATTTGAGACTTAAGTGGTGCCAGAGCTTCCTAGCATTTGGAAAATCCAACAAGAACACTGACTATTGCTAGTGGTTAAAGATTTTGTGAGGTTAAAGATTTTTCTTGACAAGGTTTGCCTCCTGGCTAGTTAGACATACTTTTTTTGTCAGTGGTTGAACAGTTTCTGTAGCATTTTAATATAACAATATTACTCTTTTGATATGCATTCCTTCATCAGTTTAAATTATTATCAGCAGAGCTGAATGAATGTATTTCTACCTGCCCCATAGAGCTGCCTCCATCCTACAAAGACGTATAGATTCATATTTTTTTGAAATGTACATGTAAACTAACAGTTCCTCAGGCACTTTAAAATTTTTGAAGTCATCCAGTAAAAAAAATATATATATCAAGTAAAAAGTGGCAGAAAATTGTGCTTTGAAATTAAACCATAATTTGTATAAGAAGCTGTTGCATATATTGCTGCAATTAACATTTTCCTGTAAATGTTGAAAGCCAGGGAAGTTGGAAATGAGGCATGCTGACTGATAAATATATAAAGAAAGTTTATGGAAGGTTTTGACAGCTCTTGGAAAAGTGCTATCTCATGCAAGTCTGGATGCTAAAAAGAATGTGTTCTGATCATATGCGATGCTTTAAAAGCAACTAAAAATACTGATTTACCCATTTTATTTGTTCATAGACAACTTTTGATATGCACTTATCTATCAATGTCTTACTGCATAGTAATCATGAGGTTTATCTAATGAATGTTAATGACTTGCTTACTGAAAGAAAGTAAATCTGCATGTCATCAGCTTAGCTAAGGAACCTTAAACCACAATTAATTTAATGACCTTTGGCAATTAGCACAGAGTTGAAAATCATATACATCGAAAATTGGATTTTATAAGAATACATTGGAATCATAATGAATAATTAGTGTACAACAGTGTTTGATTAAAATGATTAAAATCAACTTATAGAACAAAAGTTTAATTGAGGATGAAGGTAAGAAGAATAATCAACAAGCATCTAGAAGCATTTGCCGGCTACATCCATATTCTCCATGCAGTCACCAGTAAATCATTCCTCATATGTGTAACCCTTGACTCTAGATATTGAGAGAAAACTGAAAACACTGACATAAAATCCTAAAAGTGGTCCAGCTGTAAAACAGCTGTTATTCACTAGAATATCTTATTTTGTTAATTTGCATAAAATAATGGTGTAAGTATGAAAATCCTGGTTCTTCAGCTCTTTATATGTGTAGCTTGCACAGGCATATGTTATGCATATGTTAATACATATTTTTTGGTTGTTTTTTTTCTTCTACTCTGAGCTGGAAATTCGGATCAAACTGGAACAAAAGTTGTCTTCTGATACTGCAATGAAGTGCTTGTCTGTTCCTATGTTTGTGTGAGTTTCTGTCTGCCAGATTTGTATAACATTTGAATATGAAATCAAAAATTGTTCCTGCCAGTTCTCCATACAAGATACATGATGCTGTCCATAAATGCTTGTTCTTATCTTAAAACTTGACTTTGAAGATCTTAAGGGCTTTTGGTCTGTATTCTGTGATCCTGAAGTCTGTAAGTCTCTGGCTTTCTCACCTTTACCAGGATTAAAAGAATGACCTGTTCAGCCAGGGACAGCAGTATCTACTTAAGCATATAAGAAGGTTTATTTAGAAGGGTAAAAAGTTATAAACTATTACTATAAAGCCCTATTTTTCCCATGAAGAGGTAAAGGGCCTAATCCTAAGTCCACTGGTATCTAGAATCCTTTCCTTCAGTTTCTTTTATTTATTTTTTAATCTTGTTCATCTTAGTTCACAACAGTAAGCTCCCTTACAGTTGAATGTTACCTCTCTGATATGCTCTCGGTAACATAGATTACTCTCATCTTTACTCCACAGTCTTCATTTCTTGTTTCCTTCTTTCATCGTTTTGGACCCTATCGTTAGTATTAGTAGTAGTATTAGTAGTATTAAACAGAAGAAAAGTGACGACTCAGGCACACAAAGTGTTTTATTTTAAACAGAAAAGTTTCAGCTGCTGGCTCCATGTCTGAATAATCTGTATGTCAGCCCTTCCCAAAGCCATGTGGGATATCTCTAGCAGATCCAAAGGCTGAAACCCATAGCAGTTGCATATTTGGAGTAATACCAGCATGCCCTCTCTCCTTTATCACCATAGCTGTGCGTTTGTTTTGAAGGATACCATTCTTTCAAAGAAATAAAAGATTTCTAAGTGTATGAATAAATTGTGCTCATTTAAACAGTGAACAACTGTTTACCTCAGGAAAACAAACAACAAGCTAGTCAGAGAAATTAGTGTCCCAAGGTTTTACTAGGTAATTTGTACATATAATAGCCATACAGGGAGTCACAAACACATTGCCTCTGCTGAACTGAGAGAAGTCCACTGAACTGAGCAAAGTAACATCCTAAGTTTAGTCTTGATACCCTTCCACTTCAGTGAAATATGAAATCATCCTACCATACATCTTGAACAACAAAACACCCCAAGATAAAGCAAGACATACCATGAGAATGAAGAACAAAGTTGTTTTCCTGGCTTCTCTTTAATGACAGTCTAATATTCTAAAGTAATATTTAAAATAAAAATCAGAATAATATTCTAAGAGTCAATAAATCTGAACTTTGTATTTACTTTGTTTCTGAGTCTTTGGGATGCATAGTTTCAAGCTTTGCCCTGAAAAATTTAAACAAACAAAGAAAAAAACCCCTCACATACCAATGTTACAGAATATTAAGAATGGAGAGTATGACATAGACATTTATGAACCATTTTATATCGTTTTCTTTAGGTGATATATATTTCAAAAGATTTGGAAACTACTTTAAATCATATGTTTTAAATGACATGTATAAAATATTTTCTATGTCATAGTAAGACTGAAAACTAATTCAAAATGCATCTATTCCTTTTTATTTATCTTTCAGAAGATAAAATGATCAAGTGAGATAATGAAATCTCTTTCCCCTGCTTTTTCAGATGGCATACTCATGATCATATAAATCATGTTTGCTCATGATTTAAGGTGGTCTAGGACAGTATAACATCATCTATTAATCCATGTGATTTTCTGCTTATCATCTGAATTAACCGTTGCTATTCTGGCTATTTAAACATAGGAGTATACCTTTTTGTATTTTTTTAAAGATTTCAGGCTTAATTGAATTGTACTGCATTTGAGAAATCATTTTTGGTCAAGTGTGAGAATCTATTAGAGCTAAGAGATTACCACAAAGCTAGCAGTGTATAGCTAGCCTGTAAATATAACTGTCTGATAATCACAGAATCATAGAATCATTATGTATATACATATCAGATCTCTACAGCTCAATCATGGCTGTACAGTATCACTACCATTCTTGCACTTTATGGGCCACTCCTCTTGAGGAAACTATCCCTCATTTTTCCCTATGTCCATTGATGACAGGATGTCTTGTCTCGTGGGTGGGAGCTCAGATACACAGTACCACTGGTCAAAGGGAGGAAAGGGAAGGATAGGAAAGATAAGAAGGAGGGTAGGCAAGAAGGGAAAACTCAAGGCAAGGCAGGGAAAGGAATATCCCCAAGAGAACCAAGTTTTTGGCAAGATACAGTGAATATACTAACAAACTAATGTGAACTGAAGAGAAAGGAAAAAAAGATCAAGTCTATGAAATGAGTAGGTATTTACAAGACGCTTTTCCCTGAAAAGAAATTTACACAAGTTGCAATCCAAGTATGCATGTAAATGACTTAAACCAAATAAACAATAATAGAGGACTGATTTTGATAAAAAAAACTTTACACTGACTATGGCTAACGTAGAGTAGCAGCATAAATTTATGTTTTCAACTGGAAGTACCTACACAGAAAGCCTCCTCTCTTCAAGTTTTATACTATATACTGCATTTTTGCATTCAGCAATAAAGAGAGATAAATTGGTGTCATTGTTTGTTGTTAAGATAAATACTTTAAAATTTCCGCTTTAGAACTAGACAGTTGGAAAAGGAGCATCCTGAAACTGGTATTCCTCTTATCCAGTTTCTGTTACAGGGATTATGTTCACATTTCAGATTCTGTTTAATTTGTAGTAGCTTGCACTGTTTTTAGCAAGACTTGATTTATCCTGTAAATAACACAATCTTTGCTCCTTAAATAATCAGTCTCTCAGATTTATGACAGTAGAGCATGTTCAAACCATTCAGTTATTATCAAAATGATGTAGTTGCTCCTTCTTTGTTCTTAGACCTATATATATATATTATCAGTTGATTTTATGATTTTGATCTTGTTACTGACAACCTCAAACTTATCTAGATGGTTTCAAGTTGCATGCTTGCACTGAGTAAACAAGAGGAAAATACTTGCTCTGTGCAATTAACAGTGAACTTTTTTTCATCGTAGTTGTGACAGATCTGCTTGCAGACTAGTAAATGTCCATACGTTCCTGAGAGAGTATTTCCAGATGCTACTCAAAAATGAATTTTATCTCCGTATGTGTAGAGGTTAAATTGAATATTCTGACCTATTAAACCAGTATGCATCACTGAAAACAGTAGGTTGCTGCGAAGTCAGGATATATACATGTCATGAAGTCAGGAGCACTTAACCTCATCTGCCAAGTTTACGCCTTTCTTTCCAAGCAGCAGTACCAAAAAAAAAAAAAAAAAAAAAAAAAAAAAAAAGACAGATGGGCCTTATTTGCCTTTTACTAAAGAATCATCTAGATATTCTTTAAACTCTACCTTATTTTAAACCTGAGTTTCTGTTCTTGACAAGAACCTTTTGACTGCCATCAATCATCCACTGAGTGATGCCACTGAGTCATCAAACATTTTCCATTAATGTTCCTATCCCTGGAGCCACTCAATCTCTTTCTATAACCCTCTGCCATGTGATTTTGCAACAGAAGAAAACATAAAATTATACTGTGAAAGTAAAACATTGCTATAGTACAATATAGACTGTTATTGCTTCAAGGTGGACCGAGATTTTCTTAAGTTAGCATGGCAGGATTGAACATTTCCCCCTTTCCTCTGACCCTTTTTCTTCATACTGGTTAGCAGAAATACATAGTATTTTCTCTGTGATTTTGTTGTTGTTGTTGTTCTTTCTTTGTTATTCCTTATCTGGGCTATAAATTCCCTTCATGTTATTCATGAATAAAATTTGCTCATTTTTAACTTGTGGATAATTAAAAAAGTTTTTTTTTTTTTTTTTTCTCCTGAATATATTAAGTCTTATTTTTTTACAGAGACTTCCTGTTGCTCAACACTTTTTTTCACAGACTCTGCTGATATGAATTCTGCCCAAATTACAGATGCAGTTACAGAGCTGATAGATCTTTAGATTTTGTGACTTGTGCTTCTCTTCATATTACTGATGATGCTCTCTCCTTCAATGGGCACTTTAAAGAGGCTTTTTGAAGAAATTTTTCAGTATTTTCAAAGGCATGTACGTAAAGGCATATAAGACATGTAAGTAAAACTTACTTGTTGCTGTTGTTGTTATTATTGTTTTTACTTGACCATCTGAGAAGACTAGAAACAGCAGACAAACTTTGGGTCTGAGGAATATTATTTTGCTTAGAAAATTAATGACTATACTTATAAACTGGTCTTCCACTTCAGCAAAACAAGTAAATAAAAATAATATTCCTTGAGGAGAAGAGAAGTGTCTGAGAGGACTAGAAAGACAACCAAACTTTGGGCACTGACATTTTTCCTCATCTCCTTTATGCAGCAGTTGTTGAGCAATATTCTCATATTCTCAGAGACTTTGTCTTTGTATGGCTTGTGAATGGCTGCAGCCTTTAAATATATAACATTCGAAGCTGGAATCCAGCTTCTGTCCATAAATGAAGGACAATCAATGGTTTCATTTGGAATAAATGATATATTTTTTTCTAACTAAATGCACTAATTACCATAAATAAATCGCATTGAATTCTTATTGGAATGATGTTTAGGAACACAGCTACAGCCTTTTAATTTGTGCATTTCTATTTACCTTCCCAGACCATTTTCCTGGAGTGTATACCCCCCTTTTTTGGTCTTGAAAAACACATTCCAAGGTTCAAATGATAATGAGATTAAATAGCGTAATACAAATGTTGTCGTACTTCTGAATATCGAATTCTCCTATTTGATGATTCATAGTAGGGGGAATAAAGGAAAGCATATAACAGCAAAAGATGTCCATAACTCTTTAAGCATGAAGTATTTTAAAATAAAATATGAAATTATAAAAGATGCCTGCACAGTTTTTACTCCCTGAGCTAGCACATGAAATATGTAGGCTGAGAAAGTTAAAGTGAGAATACAGTGTGAATATTATTGTTCACTAAAGATCCATCCATTGCCCAGTGATCCAGCAATATGCTGTCTTATAAAAAATAACACATCCTAAGGTTCACACTCTGCTTAATCTTATTGTTTATTATATTGTATCTTTAATCATTTTAATATTTGCTGGACTATTTTCTTCTTAGATAATAAAAAATTAATGTCAATCTATGCACAAGACTCATTAAAAGCAGGAAATAATGCTTTGGACAATACAGTTTTTCCTTTCTACAGATATGTTGGCCAAACATTCTGCATATTCCAAAGATGGAAGCAGTATAATCTAATACTACAGATTTGGCTATTTTTCTTGCTGATTATGGCATGCATTATTGTTAAGGATTTAAAACAATGTCAAATTTGAGAATACTTTGCACAGAATTGTTCTGCTGTCTATGATTGCTGCTAGTTTTCAATTTACAATGCACACACAGCCTTATACCAAAAAATTCTTAATGAAATAGAAAAGTGGGAGTTTAGGAGGTATTGGAGGAGGGGAGGGGAAATTGTCCTATTCATCATAAAACATTCAGTGCATTCCAGTTTAGGAGTCTGAAATTTATAGAAGCCAGATGTTCAGTTACCATAAATTGGCCTAACTTTTCTGCAGCTGGAGTTGTGATGATTTGCTTTATACTCAAGGATTTACTAGCCAGGTATCTAGACGAACCATATGGATTTCATTGCAGAAATACTGCCTTTTAGATAATGCTAGAAGAGTCAATTTGCCAATTCCATCCTCCATGTGCAAACTAGGACAAAAGTTTCCTAGTGTCTAGGTTCACTACAGTGATTAATTACGTAGCTTATCTGAAGCTTATAAAATTATTACTAATGTGATTATATTGGAGAAATCTTAATACATAGGAATACCAAACCTGGTACTTAACTAATCTTCCAGCCTTCTACGATGACATGATAGACTAGGCTGACAATGAGAAATCTGTGCCGTTGCTTATCCCAATCTTATCATGGCTTTCAACTGTCTTCAACAATTGAAACACTGTTTCAACACTCTCACAGACTGTGAAAGTTAGGCTAAAACATGATGACGTAGTACAGTGTCGTGGGCTGTCAGAACAGCCACTTACAGGAGAGGCTGATACATGAGATGCATCCTTGAGACTTACCTGAAAACTTCAGAGGTACTTTACAGACTAGAGAAATAGTCCTCCCCTGAAGTTCATTTCCTCCCTTTCCTCCCTTTTTCCATTTCCTTCTCCCTCCAAATGAGACAGGAACCTCAAGTAGTTCAGTAAAGAGAAGTGCAAAGTCCTGCAACTGGAGGAATAAACCAGTAAACATAGGGCCAACCAAATAAAAAGCATCTCTGCAAAAAGCACTTGGGTGTCCTAGTGGACAAAACAACCATAGGCCCCAAGTGTGTTCTTGCAGCAAAGAAGGCCAGCAGCATCCTGAGCTGCATGAAGAAAAGTGTTCCCAGCAGTTTGAAGGAGATGATCCTTTCCTCTCCTGAATGCTTGAGAGGCCACATCTAGAATGTTATGCCCATTTCTGGCTTCCTAGTATTAGACAGACACGGCCAGGATGAAGCAAATATATCATAGGGCCTCAAAGATCATATAATTCAATGATGGTACCATTTCTCTTATGCAAAGAAACTAAGACATCTGGGATTGTTTAGCCTGGAAAATAGGGAGAAATCTTAGTAATATTTACAAGTATTTGATGGAGTGGAGTAAAGATGATAAAACTAGGCTTTTCTCAGTGGTACTCAGTGATAGGAGAAGAGACAAGGAGCACAAATTGAAATGTGAGAATTTCCTTTTTGTTTTGTTTTATTTTGGGTTTCCTCAAAGTGTGATTACACAGTCACACAGGGTGCCTGGAGAGCAGTATAGTCTCATCTTTGAAGATATTCAAAACCCAGTTAGACAAGTATGGCTCTGGGCAGCTAGCCCTAGGTGACCCTGCTTGAACTGGTTGGGTATGACTAGATGATCCCCTAGGGAGGCCTCCCAGTCAGTGATTCTGCGAATGTACTCTGAAAATACATCTTCAGTGAAGAAAAGCACTCAAAAGGAAATGAAAGAATTAAGCCAATGCACATCTCTTGCCAGAATGAGTCAAAAGTCCAGGAATAGTTATTTATTATTGAAAAGAGGTTCTTAATTACAAAGGATAGAAGATTCTGAAATAATCCTTTTATAAAAGATGCAGCATGATGACAGAGTAAATACAAAATCATATTAACAAATTTATATAGACTCTTCAAAAAAAACTAATGTTGTCTTTAAATTGGACCATAATTCAAAGTGAACTATGAAAAGAGACTGCACACCTTCAGCTAAATAAGTAACAATATTATATTTTCTATTAATTTCTTCCACGTTTCTTCCAATTTCTAATATTTCACTGTTGGTCACTGTTGGTTTTCTTAGTGCTCTTATAGCACTCCGAAAAACTTAATCCTACTATGACTTAACTTTTCTCAACATATGCATAAAGGTTATTAGAAATATCTTATAGGTAAAGGAAATTTTTCAGGGATGTGTAACTGATTCACTCTCCTACAACTCATTCTTTTTTAGTCAAATAAAACCATAACCCACCTTCTCCCTACCTCCTCCACCCTCCGCCCCCCCAAATAAAATGTCATCTATTTTTATTGGAGGTAGAGTTCTGCAAGTTTGAGGATCTAAATATTCTTATTGTTTTAGTATTACAAGATATGTTACTAGAGGAATAATTGTCAGCCACAACACTTTGGCTGCACGATGCAACACATTTTGTTTCATTTCTGCCAGATGAGTTTTTAAACAATCCCCTGGCAGTGTCTGTTATAGTCTTAGCTGATTATTTTATGAAAACTAAAGATAAATTGGCAATTTTACTTGTTTTGAAAGTGGAAGATATGCAATATGTATAAATGCCTTGTTACTCCATAAGCAGATTTCTGTTCTGTTGACGTCAGTTTAAACCATGGTGATGCTGGTTGTGCAAACAAGAACTGCCTTACGAATACACGAGTGTTTGTAATGCAAATCAAATAGAGCTTTGTATGTATTTACTGTAAAGTTAAATGTTCAAGGATAACGTCGCAGCTGTGACCATAATTGTCAATGAAATGTAGAGATCCTGGACAGCATGCAAAAGCACGCTTTCTATATTCTACTGTAGGAAATTGCAATTGGTCTTAATGTTAAAATCTAAAATTTATTCTGAAAAGCATGTCTGGGACATTCCAGATGACCATGTTTTGTAGGCTCATAAAAACCTGTAGTTTTTGTGTTCTAACTCCAGTTGACCTTCATCTACTTTTCTATTATATTAAAAAGTCATTTAATTATAAACATAAACTTGGAGATATTGTCTACATCCCCTTGTAAGAAGAATTATATCATTGCACAGACTCAGAAGACTTTCCCTAAAAGTGTTATATACCAGTTGATGTATTCCCTGCATAGTGTATCTTTCAACAAAATGCAGCTTTGTTCTTCTGCATGACAATTAGGGAATAATGGAAAGATTTTTTTTTCCTTCCTGTTCTCTGTTCTGTACTGGGTATGCTGGAGATCAATAGGCTGAACTTTAGCTTTAGCTCTGTGTAATGTTTGGAGTTAATGCTCTCTGGAAAAAAAAGAAAAGAAAATGTGTATATTTATTGTATATTTATATATGTATGTATATATATATATAAAATATACGCATATTATACACATTACATATATACTTATATACACATTATATTACATTATATTATATACATATATACATAAATTCTGGTTGCTGTTGATGTGTAAGTGTTGGTAGGCACTTTTGGTAGGCACTGTCTCTGTCCAGAAAGCGCTGTAATATCACCTGTCTCAAAAGCTGATATAACAATTATATATATTTCTTAGAACTGTAGATTAGCACTTAATTCTTGATAATTGCGTTTGGAGATCTGAATGTCTCTGCTTTGAGTTAAATGATGTAAAACATTAACAGAAGGCTGAAGGTTAAGGTAGAAATTCTCAGAAATCTCATAATTTGCCAAATGACTTTTTAAGAATACCATATTAGAGGCACAGATGGTATACACCTTTGGGCAAAAATATAAACCATTCAGAGTTAATTACAACTAATACAAACTGTAAAACTCTAAAAAGCCTCCCTCTAAAAAGGTGAGTTCCTCTCTCCCCATTTAAATAGAATGGCACACACAATGGCAAATGTAGTGAAAATAGGAGTCCCTATAAATGCAACAAATGGCAAATTATCAGATAGGGTATACTGATACTTGGAAATTCTGATGCTTGATTTAATTATGATAATTGAATGAGTGACTGCAGGCTTGTACATGTATTGAAAGGAAGAAAAGAAAATTAAACAAAATAATGAATGATCTGCTAACTTTCACTTGTTCCATCCTGCTTCATGAGCACAAAGAAAGAAGAAATATATTTACCCATCATGATTTCCCTTATTTGTGCTCAAGATTAAGATCACATACCTCCTAAGATACTTTCCTTTCATAATATTTCAGATTAGTCTCTCAGAAGACATTATTAATTTACTGTTCAAATCAGTTTTTTCTTGGAGTTGTATATATAATTATTCTTTGTAAATAGGAACTGTTTCTTCTGTCACTCTTCGATACTATTCTCAAAAAATTGAAGTGTATTTAAAAAGAAGCTGAAGTGTTTGAACTTTCTGACCTACCACTGCAGATTTATCATAACGAGGATATTTTAGACAGCAGGTTACTATGGCAAAATTTATTTAGATGCTTTTATATTCCATAAATCATGTTTCATTCTGTAAGACAGTGACTTATGGGGATACTGTTGCAATACTATGAAATTAAAAATCTAAATACTTTACAGCGTAATCATGACTAATCAAGTGACTTTTAAATTGTATTTATCATCTGAGACTGCTCTAAATACCTCCTTTCAAAAAGAGTTTCTAGGCTGTGTACTTTATTAACTCTGAAACTGGTATAATTCCAAAGAAAATCTTGGGAACATGGAAATATTTACACCATTTAGAATCGTATATATACACAAGCAGTTCCCAACAGGTCCATATATTAATATATTTTATTTTCTAAATATCTTTAAATAATTAGAAAAGCTGGATAGAGAGCCTTGCAAACAGAAGGAAAAGAAAGTCTCTCAGTTTGCTTGACTAAGTGGAGAATACACCATAATTTGAGCATATGTAGACAATTGGGTGTTGTCCCGATCCGGTGTCGGGGGAGGTTTCGATACGATCCCAAGAGCGAGATTAAGACGCAAACGAGGTCAAATGCCATACAACCTTGTAAGCTTTATTCTCATAAGCACGGTAGGACAGAGAGAAGAAGAAGGAAAAAGAAAAGCAAGCAATCGGGAAAGATGCAGCAAGATTATAGTTACCACCACCACCAGTGCAGCTAAGTGTTGTTGGCTCTGCTTTGGTGCAGGTACAGGTGTCTGGGTGCCTCGGTGCAGGTGATGTTCAGGGAAAGAAGCCGTGTGCCCTGGAGGAAGCTGAACACCTCGTGGGGGAATACGCAGTTCTTTGATGTCCCCGTTCTTGAAGAGTCCGCCCACTTTCTGTGTGCTCTGATGCTCCCCTTCATCCAACTTGATTGCAAGCACCTCTGTAGACACTGCTGAGCATTTTTTAGGTCTCGCGCTGATTGAGATAAAACATCTGGAGCTGATACCACAGTCCTCCCAGAAGCAGGATGCCAAGGCCAAGAAGTCGTAAATTGTATGGAGATAAGATATCTCAGTCTTCCTGGAGACAGGACGTCAATGCTAAGAAGTCGTAAACTGTATGGAGATATCCCAGTCCTCGCAGAGGTGGGATGCCAAGGTGTAAATTGTATAGAGATAAGACACTTCGAGCTGATAGATGGGATGCCTAGGTCAAGAAGTCCTAAATGGAAGAGCAACAATGTTGAGACAAACACAATCCACAACAGTCTCTTACAGGTGTTTAGAGATAAGTAAAGCCTTTAAAGATAAGCCTGAATTAAGACAGCTTAAGGCCAAAAATATAGCAAAAGCAATTAGCAGAGAAATGTAGCCAGCAGACACTTCCACAAATGCTTTGTTAACACCAGATTGCTTTTCATGCTTTCTTTTCATGAAAGGTTTACAGCTTAGGCATTTGACAACTCATTTTGACCATGTTGTCAGTTATCTATTGCCATTGACACTGGTGGTTTCAACAATGTGATGCAGCTATTTTTCTTCTTGCACAGGCAATTCATGGAGAAAAATCTCCAGAATGAACAAATATGGTATAAAATGTGGGTATATGTGAATAGATATATGTGTGTGTGTGTGTGTGTAGGTTTTGACTGGAAGATATTATATGATTCCTTAAGCTGCTCTTTCTGGTATATATGTTATATATTTGATATAAGGTTAGTTGTGGGCTTCAGAAAGCAAAAGTTACAGCAAACTGGAATATACTGTAGTATTGAAACACACTGGATTCTAGATGTTCTCATTTCTTCCTTTTTACTCTTGATCTGTAAGTCTTTAAGGAGTGGCTTTGGGATGCTTTTGCCTGGTATTGACCTGCAGGTGTGTCTTTGATACAAGTAATTTCATTGTAAAATGGTGGGATTTGCTATTCATCTGATGAAACAGATAAAACTTTTCCAAGAAGATTTCAGCATTGATGAAACAGCTGAAACAAGAGTATGTGTGAGTTACAAACTCATTATTATAAAAGAGTTTGGGAAGTACAAAGGCCTAGTATATAAAAGTCCTGCCTAGAAATCAGAATGAGAGATTTTGCTACATATTCTCAGCGTACACTAAAGGAAGTAAAGTTTAAGTGAGGTACATGGGTATAGAACCTGTATATATAAATGTCCTTTACTTGGAAAATGATTTTAAAAAGTGAGTATTGAAATTGAATTAGAAATCAGTGAGCAACAAGTAGATTAAAGTACTTTAAAATCTAGGACGGTCAATTGCGTACGAATACTGAAATAATTTGGATAAACAGATAGAATGAAACCTGCACATTTAAAACTCTTCACTGAAGCATTCTGTAATGTTGTGCAGGTAAACTGGAAGCAAGCATTCTGACTCTTCTACTTGGGCAATTCTGCACATAGCCTGATGGCAAAGGTGGAAAAGCAAAGCCTATAGTGTACCTGGTGAGGAGGATTTGTGAGAAATGAAGCAAACAGATAAAGCTCAGCTAATAACTTTTAGCAAGTATGTAACTACCACAGCTCAGCATGTCCTGCTGTGGCTTACTTGCACAGAAACTGAAGCTGGATGATAACTTAATGCTGTGTATGCTTAACGCACTGCTTGACAAACTCTATTAAATTTTTCTTGTTCTATGAAGATCTTTCTCTTTGTCTTACAGGGTGGAGAATAAATCTTTCTGTAAATCTGGACAGCAAGTCAGAACTCAGCATTTTAAACAAATCCAGAATTAGGTCTATTATTTTCTTTAGAGGGCCATACGGTCTCTTTGGCAAACAGCTTTTAAGATAATACTTTAGCTCATTCTGAAAATCAGTTTGATTCTATTCTGCTCTATTTAAATGTTTCCACTTATCTGTTGGGGGAAGAATTTAATGACTGCAGCTACAAGGAATTTATTCTTCCTTTCTTCTGTAAACAAATTTTGGAGCTTAATCTTATCTTGAAGTACACAGAAATTGATTTCTAGCTTGTTCAGCTCGTTTTCACAATATCACATTTTCCAGCTGTCATATCTGGACTTGTTCATTTGTTGTTGGGAAGAATTCACTGAAGTTCTCTATATATGTTTGTTTCTACTGCTATTAAAAGATAGGTGGATTTTAGGTTTATATTCTTCTCATTATTTTGCTTTTTTGATTCTAAATGTGGATGAAAAGGATTTTTAGGACTTGACAAATAATTTCTGTTCACTTTATTTAATACTGTAGGTGTCAAAACTCCATGCAAAGTAGATTAATTTCATTTTTCTTTTTATCATGAGGTTAGGAAATGAATTGATTTTTCCAGGTCATCTCCACAAAACGTGTCAGCAGTTCAGAATAGCAGTCAACCATCAGTGCATTGCCTACTTGATTACTATGTAAATTATGATAACTTTATTTGAGAAATTTATTTGTATATACATTTTAAAATGTCTCTTATACCTTTTTTTTTTGGCTCATGCCCTAGGATAGTATACGTGATATATGTGCACTTCCATTTAAAGTTTCTTCTCTTTTTTTTTTTCTTATATTTCTACAATAATTTCATAATATGGATAATGAAATTGAACACAGGAAAAATAAACTAGAACTGGAGGACTGGAAATAAAGTTGTTTGGATGCCAAGGGGAGAATGCTTTTAGATCTGAATGTCTTAGTTTCCTTAAGAATAAAGATGAACGTCATGCATTTTTGGTCTCTTTGAGGCCAGATTAAGTGTATTTTGAATACAAATGTATTACTGTGGAAGACACTTATACAGAATCAGGAATGTGATGAAATAGCTGCAGTAGAGAAAAAGTTAAAGAAGTTAAGAGTTAAGGAAAAATATGTACATCTCCAATTATATCTGTTCTCTTTTGAAATTCACAACAAAATGAAAAATGATACAGAAACAATACCTGGACTTATGGCCTACATATTAAATAAAAACTATGCATACAAAATTAAAATGTAATATTTATTATCTGAGAAATCCTGCAGCTAGTCACAGGATATGTGTTAGAATAAATTCCTCAAAAAAATTAAATTCCATGATATGATATGTATTACACATCATAATAAGTTATAGGTTCAATTTCCATGTGATTCTGATGAAATGTCTTTATTTATTACTTCAATTGCAAGTTTAATATGTTAAGTTTCAATTGCAAGTTTAGTATTTTAATATGACATTCCTGTCTTGTAAAGTTATACTTCTTATGAAACAGCTGCCTTTGGGTTAAAGTACTCTTCTTGTATTCAAAAAAAGTTTATTTTTTTTTTTACAAAACTTGGAAAATTGGAGAAAAAAAAAGTAGATTTCTTTCTGGATTATTAATCAGTACAAACAAAAGCAGCAGATTCTGGTTTCAGATAAATAGAGTATCTGTAAACACACACTCGGGTTCTCAGTCCTAAACTTTAAATGAATAAAGAAGGTCAATAAGAAGTCAAAAAGCAAATAAATTACTTTTAATTTAAACTCACTGCTATGTCTTTATCATTTAATCCCATGACTTACATTATGAATGCAAGTTTATCATTACTTTTAGAATTATTTTAGTATTATTTAATATTTATTCTATCACCCTAGTCCATTTCTTTTCTATTTTTTACTTAATGAATTCCATTATTCAGTTTTGATTTTTGCCTCCTTTCATCTGTCTTTTTCTTGCCTGTGATGCGATCAAAGAATGTACTAATGTGTACAAGATTCTTTCACATTTACTCTGAAAAAAAAGTGTTCATCTCAAACACACAGGAGAAACTGAGAAAATTATGGACTTCTTTTTTTATATAAGACTCTTCAGTTCTATGTCCAGTTCCTATCTTGGGAATAGATCTGACACAGTGTTTTCTACACCCAAAATTTCTATAAGCACTGTTATCACTATGGTTCTGTTAACAGGGATCTAGTTTTCTCCTCATTGTGGGTCAGCTTCTGAATTTTCTTCCTTGTTCTCAGGGTGGATTTTGCTGACTCATTGAAGCAATATTGCCTCAGTGTATGTTGAGTTACAAGAAGTCAGTCCTGAAAAGATTTACGTAAAAAAGAAGATGCAAATATATTGCCTTACCTGAGAATAATGACTGCTTATTGAGGGATGGTAGGGGGATGGTAGGAGGGAGGGGAGAAATGCAGATGGTGCTTCAATGTCCTTGAACTTCAGCAAGTTATGTGAGAAGTCTGATTCAATTGCTTCAACTGACTGCTAGCCTTATAAAGGCCAAATCTTTATAATGGAATATAGTAATAATGGAAATAGTCCAGACCTTTTACCTCCCCTCAGTCCTCTTCTAGCTACATTCTTTCCCAGCTTCCCAATTTTTCCACTCAGAAGCTGTTAGCCATTTTTCTTTGAATGAGCTCTTAATGTCAATTTGAGTTCGACATTCATTCAAATGTACTTTTTGTTTTGGTTTTGTTTTGGTTTTGTTTTTTCTGCTAAACTCCTAGCACATTAACAATTCTTTTGAGCAGTTTCCTCAATCAGACCAAATAAATTAATAAACGATGGAAATTCTTAAATTAAAATGGTCTGTATTTTAAATGTCTACTTTTGATCAACTTCCTTTGTCCATGATTACACGATATATGCCATTGTTCTTTAAGAGCTGCAGGATTAAGTAGCCGATGATATCACTTTCAGTTCTTTCTAATATATAGCAAATAGTGTCCTTTTTATTTCACAAATTTAAAAATGTTTTTCTTTATATATCACCTTCACATCAATGATCGCCACTGCCTTTGTTTCACATTCATTTAGCCAAATTTCCCCAATTCCTATGATGATAGCAATTTTGAATTGACCTTCACATATTAATCTCTTCTGAGCAGACCCAAATTCTCCGTAGAAATCTAAATCTAGCACCTAGCAATCAGAAAATTGCTGCAGAAACCTAGACCACAAATGGCCATTGGAATATATACACACATGTATAGATACACACATATATTTATATGCATTGGAGGCAGAATGTAAAGTGCTTACAAGAAGTATATGTTTACCTATAACACTATGTATTATGCCCAATTCTCTTTTCTAAAAAGCTTACATTTTATTACCAGTCTTTTTACACTTCTGTTGGACTCAAATTCAAATGGATGCATCATACAATGAGAACAACAACAACAAAAACATTATACGACAAGAACAAAAGGCTAAAGAGAGTAGCTTTTAAGCATTGCTTTTTTTCCGTTGCTTCTTGCAACAGGCTTTTGACATTAACTTAAAATTTAAATAGAATATCTGATTTGCTTTTGCATTATTCTAGGTGGACATTAGTTTAATTCTATTAATGAGCTTAAATGGGAAAAAAAATGGAGTAATGATTTGTTGAATCTGGCCTCCGAAACATGTTACAAAAGAATGAAAAACACATAAATGCACAAAACAAACAAACAAACAAAACCTCACTGTTCATAAATAATGACCTACATGGATTTTCCTCTAAATTTTCATGGGATGATTTAAGTAGAGTTACTAGGAGATAGTATCTTTTCACTGTTAAAGGCATTTGGGTTTCAGCATCAGTACACTGGTGAAGATACTATACATTGATATTAAAAGTCGCACTTCCAAGGCTTC
>WBNA01000631.1:29169-54492 GCA_013398345.1 Nothocercus nigrocapillus | reverse complement strand
CCTGCATTCCCTGACAATGTTCCTGTATTTCTCCCAGGGGGCCTGTTCTTTCTTTCACATTCTGTATACCGCCTTCTTCTGGTTGAGCATTGCCACAAGCTCCTTGCTCATCCATGCAGGTCTCCTGCCCCTTCTGCCTGACTTCTTACACACAGGGATGCACTGTTGCTGGACGTGGAGGAAGTGCTGCTTGAACACCAACCAGCTTTCTTTCACTCCCCGACCTTCTAGAGCTCTAGCCCATGGGATGCTTCTGAGGAGGTCTGTGAAGAGGCCAAAATTGGCCCTCCTGAAGTCCATGGTTGCAGGCTACTTACAGCTCTGCTTCCTCCTCATTGGAAACTGAACTCTACCAACTCATGATCATTGCAGCCGAGGCTACCCCCCACCTTCACATCTCCAACAAGTCCCTCTCTATTTGTCAGTAAGAAGTCCAGTAGCCCACCTCTCCTCGTTGGGTCCTCCACAACATGCATTAAAAAGTTATCATCCATGCACTGCATCCAAGACGGTTTGTGCCTGGCTGTGTTGTCCTTCCAGTCAATGTCAGGGTAGCTGAAGTCTCCCATGAGAACCAGGACTTGTGACCGTGAGGCTGCTTCCGGTTGACTATAGAAGGCCTCATCGACTTCCTCATCGTGGTCAAGGTGCCTGTAGCAGACTCCCACCATAGTGTCCTCCGGGTTAGCCTGCCCTCTAATCCTTACCCACAAGCTCTCCACTTGCTCATCATCCACCCCCAGGTTGATTCCTGGTTGAACGCATTCCAGTTGCTCTCTCACACAAAGAGAAATTCCAACACCTTCCCTTCCCAGCCTGTCCTTCCTAAAGAGCACATAGCCTTCCATGACAGTGCTCCAGTCGTGTGAGCTATCCCACCATGTCTCTGTGATTCCAATGAGATCATGATGCCGAGACTGCATGCAGATCTCTAGTTCATCCTGCTTATTCCCCATGCTTCGTGCATTGGTGTACAGGCATTTCAGGGAAGTAATGGAGCCTGCAGGTTTCCCGGGAGGGGTGAAAGAGGACCCTCTATAATCGTCTCGTATCCTCACTTCCCCACTACCATACTCCTGCTGGATGCCATCTGACTTTGGATGTGTGGTACTGACTGCCCTGTCTGCGTGACACTCCCCTTGTCCCTTCTTGCTTAGTTTAAAGCCCTCCTAACCAGGTTGGCCAGCCTTTTGGCAGAGATGCGTGCCCCTCTTCCTGAGGTGGTTCCCATCATTCCCCACTAACTGGTGGCCATCAAACAGAGTCCCATGGTCATAGAAGCTGAAATGCTATATATATTTATATTGTATATATGCATATATTGTATATAGGTATATATGGTATATATGTGGATATGTATATTAAACAGTTGCCTTCATTTGCTATTCAGCACAGCTTCAGAGGAATCTTGTTGGAAATGGACAAGAGCTCAGTTTCAGTTCCATTCGATTCCTTCATCTTTATATGTCATTCAACACAGGAATAACAATGGATAATTTTTTTAAGCTCTTTTGGAGGACAACAATTTTCAGGAATTAGGACTGTAAAGAAAAAGTAGGGTTTTTCAGTAGAAATCAAGAAGTAAAAGGCTGTGCTCTGTCATGAGGTTTTCTTTTCTCTTTTGCTTTGTAATATGACTCACTTTTCATGAAAGATAGGGCTCTTGCATATATTATGAGTAAGGGTATTTTTGTTAAAAAATCATTAGATATTTTGCCTTTATCTTTGTTTCTAGAGTTTATAATGTACAAATCTTATTTTTCTTATGCTGGAAAAAATGAGTGCCATAATGAATACCAGTTGTGTATCAAAGCAAAAAGCAAACAAAAATCTGTGTAGCTTTCAAGGTACTCTATATCATACTGTGAGCTACAAAAACCTACTGCAAAAGTGAATTCTTCGGTTATTTCGAGGTGCTCCTTCAGATCTTCTGCAAAAGCTCCTAAGCATCTTTGTAAGAATACATACTAAATCGTTCTGCCAAACTCTCCCACCAAATAACTTTCAGAGAAATCATATATGCACAGAATTGTAACTGCCATTTCATACCTGTTCCTTGCTCACAAGAAATTTAATGCTAATGTAGGAAGGAGATAGCTTTTGGCTTCAAAAAAGTATCATTCAAGAATCTGAAGCACAAAATGCCTATATTAGTTAGTAGAAGTTTGAAGCCTATTACAGTGCTCAGGAGTTGTTTTTCTTGGTTTGGTGTACATATTATGGGGCTTTATGGTCATTCACTGCTGTAACATGCCCTTACTACTATTACTATAGCTTAAATTATGATCAGAAACATGAGTTATATTCATGGATGTGAACTCATGCAGATTGTTTTCAGATTTCCTTCAGAAATTTTTTGTTGATTTATTTGTTTCTTTTCCTCATTTGTGTTCTTAATAAACGTAAGCTGATGCTCCACTGTTTCTAAAAGGCAATTTCCATGGCAACAAGAATTATTCACTCTTTGTTTGGTTAATGAGGAGCTAGTCACATTGAATTGGCATTTATGATACAAATTTAGAAAATGTTTCCACAAATAAAAACTGTTCTTTCATTTTACATCTACAAAACTTCAATGGCCTTCACAACTTTTTCAGTTATATTCTTTAAACCTTTTTTTGTTGAAAATTAAGTAGAGAGAAAAAATTATAAAAAAGAAATTCATGAGAAATAAATTTGTACTTATTTTTTGGGTTCTGACAATTTTGACTTATCCTTTACCTCAACAAGATTCTAAATAATAGAATGGAAGCCTCAGCAATATACAGGAAAAGGGGAATTATCTCAGTGCATACACTCCCAACAGAAAAATTTATCCGAGGTATGGAAATCCTAAATTAAAGTCTCCCTATCCAATATTTCTCACACAGACAACAAATACGTCAGATCACAAGATGACAGTTTAACTGGGAGTCATTTCTTCTGTTGGCTATCTGGCTAGGAATTTATTTGGCTTCAGACATAAATACAGATATTTATTCTGGATAAGAGACCAAAAATAGTGACTGTTTAGGGGGGTAGTAGTCAGACATCACCTAATTTCTCTGTGTTCAAGGTTCAAAACTTAGCTCTTAATAAATATTTCCAGTATCTATGCATAGTAGGACAACTCCAATAAAAGAAATTGAGAGAGATCAGCTGTAATGAAGATTATATAATAAAATCTAATTTAGTATGACTTAGAGTCATTTAAATGGTTACTATAAACAAGATTGAGCAGAATCCTTAATTTGCAGCATTCTTAAGGTCAGGATTCGTAAGTATTTATATCAAGCATGTAATTATTTCAATGTATATTCAAATGTCATTACAGACTATGTTTCAAGGATGCAAAGATGCAAGATTTTTTTTTCTATGAAATGCAGCTACAGTAATAAATAAAATAATCAGTATGGCATTCATGCTAAGATGGAAAAAGTGAACTAGTTATTTCTTATGGAAGTTTTCTGTTTCAAATGAAAATTCACCTACTGACAGTTTTGATTAGATTAATTCCTCAGTGATATTCTCTTTATTCTCCATGTCCACATCTGCTCAGATATAAGACTGCTGAAGGTAGATTTCTATTGACACTGAGAAATGGAAGAATGGAAGCTGTCTTGCTCCTTTTTTTTTTTTTCTTTTTTTCAAAATTCTGTATTTCTGTGACTGACACACACACAAAAAAAGTCTGTAAATATTGCTTAAAGTATTCCCATACATTTATTCCGCTGTGTTTTCAGTTTTACATAAGAATTTAATTCTGCTTTTGGACCAAAGCCATGTTTAAAAATAGATGATAATAATAATAATAACAACAACAATAATAAAAGAACTCTGGCAGGTATGAATTAACTGTTAAGCAAGGTCTACTTTATGTTATACCTTTATGTTTTTGTGGTCTCTGCTTTTTGATTGCAGATACTGGCTGTGTACACATTCTATGTCCAATGGATGTTAAGATTTTCCTGGGACAAAAGAATAGCATGTTTTTCTACAGCATGTGCAAGGTCATTCCTTCATTAAAAAATAATTTAGACATACCTGAAATAATCTCCTCAGGTCTTTGTTCTGGTATTTCAGAAAAGGAAAATTTACTCCTTTTTTATTTATTTTGTTCTTTTTTCCCTTCTGACCTATATCATGTATCCCTTCTGACCTATATCATTTCTTAAACTAAGATTGTCTTTCCAGAAAACCTTACTCCCGCATCCTATTTCCTGAGTAATTCCCTTTTTGAAGTGGAACATGTACTGAATGCAAATGGCATAAGCTATTTCACACATGTACATTTTTTTGTCGTCAAGTTCCTGTTACCTTGTCTCAGAAAGCTAAAATAGAAGCAAACAGATGATGGTCATGTTTCAGGAAGCATCAGAGGTTTATCTATGTACACTTACTCCAGATACAAGTTACTTTTCTTACATTGTGCTAGAGATTCCTTTCTGAGAAAATAGATATCTTTTTTCATGAAAAAAAAGGTTTATAGGAAACTAACACTTTACAAAAAGGTCACTGATGTTCATGGTTTTTGATCTTGATCCACACAGTAGCACAGAAGAGATGCAAGTTGCACAACTGGCTTCAACATGTCAAATCTTAAGACATTTAAGAATATTTAAAATGAACCAGATTTTAGTGTGAATTAGAATCTTGCTAAAGTTTCTGTAAAGTCTTGTAAAAAGTGAGGGTAGCATGCAATGCCAGCTTTAGAAATTAAAATAAGCTGGATAAGAATTTGTTGCTTTATGAAATAGAGAATTATATTAGAATTACAATTTTGCCCTACCAATTTTATCATCATTATCAAGAATTTGCTCTTGCAGTGACTGCTGAATTTTAAGTATTAACTGTTGTCAGGGGATTTTCTTCCTCTAAAAGATGAAATAATGCCCTAAATCAGGAATGGGTAGAGTTTATTGGGCAAGATGTTCTGGACAGCTTTCCAGAAGGTATCACTAACTGGAAAGGGATAGCTTGGGAATTCTAAAACATTGAGAATGAAATTCAGATTTTTTTTTTTTTTTTTTGATCAGAGACTTTGGATCAGAATCTTCTACTCTACATATAGTAGTCCGCAAATAAACTACACTTTCACCACCTCAAAAAACATACTTTAAGAGGTTTT
The DNA here is from genome assembly GCA_013398345.1 of Nothocercus nigrocapillus. Lineage (NCBI taxonomy): Eukaryota > Metazoa > Chordata > Aves > Tinamiformes > Tinamidae > Nothocercus > Nothocercus nigrocapillus. The sequence continues at coordinate 49,385 of WBNA01000631.1, read as the reverse complement.
AAAATATTATAACCTAAGAGGAAGATACATAAGTATATATTTGTCTATATTAACTTTTTATGAAACTATTTATTTTTAAGAATTTAAGTTAATGTTCACTAAAAAAATTTGAAATTGACTCTTTGACTTTGTGTTGCTGAATAGGTTACAGTGAATTTTCTTTTCCTTCATTACGAAAAAAGGTGCAGTATCTCTGATTTCCTCAAAGATTAATTTGATTATATCAACTGCAAATTTGTCTCTCACATATTAGCATTGTAACTTTCTTCAGAGTAGTTTCTCAAATGAGATATGAGTCTCATTAAAACCAGATTCCAAATCTCAGCACAGATCTGTTAGTGTACCTTCTACTCCATGTTTTTTTCCTGAATTCACTGTTCTAATTATTACCACTGGCTTTCTATTCAGATGTTTTCTCCTTTAAGCCAATAATAAGTGACCTCCTGCAGAATAGGCAATTGATTACCAGCATATTTTGTGAATGATGGATTTCTATCTCATTCATCCTGTGTACATCCCCAGGAAATGCTTACTGTAGATATCTTAGTTAAGAAGAAGGAAAAAAATGTGAGTAATTCAACATGTTAGATTTCTCTTTTTGTTTTTCTCCAACATACTCACTGCAAAAGACTATCAGAGGTTTGATGCATATCGAAACATATGAGTAATATTTTCCCCATGAAAGTAGAGAAAATATTCCTTACCTAAAAAAAAAAAAAAAAAAAAAAAAAAGCTTTAAAATACTTTTTCGTACGGATTAGAAACAATCTATTTTCACCGTAATGTCAAATTCAATAAAGCATTTCTCTCATCTGGGGATAGCGTTCAGAGGAGAATCTTGGTCTTTGCAGTTCCTGCATTTGCAAAATCAGGACAACCCAAGAGAGAAATTTCTATTAATTTTATGTTTCATATTGCTTTCACTATGAAAAGAAAGATTGCAAAGTCAACACCTTATTTTTAAAATTGTTGAGGTGTTCTGTTTTCAAGGCAATCAGAATAAGCCTAAATTTTCAAAACTTTTGAGAATGGGGTTGGGATGTTTAAGCTCTTTTCTAATCTGATGGCATGTCTATAGGTTGTTTTTCTACATTACTGCCAATACAATACAAATAATTTAACATTACATTTTAGTGAACACAAACTTTATAAGTAAAGTGGTCTTGTCAGAAGGTTAACCCTGTCTGACCAGCAATAATTCTGGACACAGGCATATTTGTAAGAAATAGAGGAAGGAACAAAACGAAAATCTGGAGGACATAGCAATGAAATGCAAAGCATGAAAGCTTTGATGATTCTGATAAAGTAGTGAAATTTTGTTTAAGTTCACAATCTTCCTTAACAATGTTTTTTCTTCTTTTCTTCTACATTTTTTTTCTTTAATAGAAAAAACAAAAACCTGAAGGAGACTTAAAGTCCATTTAAAGGGATGGATAATTATTGCTGCAATCATGAAATTTAGGTGCTGCCCCAAATCTTTAAGGCATCTTATCTCTTTGTGGCAAGTGAATTTACAGGTATGAGGAAAAATAAAAGAAATAAGAGAAGGTGTGGTGATTTGTAGCAGGTAAAGATATTTTTGCTAAATTTCTTTTAAGATTTATAAAGGACTTAAGGGGGAATGTAACACCAATAAAAGGACAACTGATGTAACAAATAATAGGTAGTGACTTTTAGTGACTGAAAGCTATAATGAATAGCTTGACCACTACAGTCATGTATGAGAAATTCTGAGCTTTCATTCTATTTTCTTCCTTTTAGAAAGTATAGGAGGAAATAATTATGTGTTTTTGTTTCAAATTTCATTAAATACCTGGATCTTAACTTACTTATGTTACTAAAATGAGCAAAGAGATATTCAGGAGCATATTTTCCATGTTCTCTTTGACAATAATAATGTATCACTGCTGAAATTTTAAAAGTACTTCAGTTCCTCTTTCCCTCTTTTCTTTTCTCCCCCTAGGCACTGCACTGGTGGTGAAAAGGGGGAAGGGAAGCAGTGCAAGGCCAGATAAGCTTTTAGAAACCCTAAGGGTAGCTCTCTGCTCTCTTCTTCTTTTCTCTCTTCTCTTTTCTCTTCTCTTCTCTTCTCTTCTCTTCTCTTCTCTTCTCTTCTCTTCTCTTCTCTTCTCTTCTCTTCTCTTCTCTTCTCTTCTNTTCTCTTCTCTTCTCTTCTCTTCTCTTCTCTTCTCTTCTCTTCTCTTCTCTTCTCCTCTTCTCTTCTCTTCCTAACTTGTAAATTCTAAAAAGCTCAGAGCTGGAATTGTACTGAAAACAGAATAGAATTACCTCCCAATATAAGACGAATGAAGTAGGAAGTGGCAACTACTGTATTTAAATATTCAGTTTTCTGTGTCCTTCAAATATTTTCAAGCTGAAAGAATGTGATCAGTGTGGCAAAAGAATGAAGGCACACATTTTTACTGTTATTGTTCCTATATTTGCTTTATAGTTGCAGTTTTTTAAATTCTTATCTACACATCTACAAGCCTATAGGAGTAGCTGTTCTCTCTGACATTTGTTAATCTTTCTGATATGCCTGAAACCCTGTGCACTTCAACACAAATCCCTAGCTGTGGTGTCTTCATTATTGATGGCAATACTTATGTTGCACTCATTGACTATTTCTTATCAAGACATGATGAATTTACCTTTGAGTCATGAGTTAGTATTACAGCTCTAGTAATTCAGAATTCAGGATGTCCTGCAGAACCTACCTGAATGTGGGTTATGATTTGGATGTTTTCTGCATAGGTCACTTTGTTGCTATGTTGCTTGTATTCTGAGGCAAGGAATAAAAGTCGTGCTTGTATAATTTGCACAAAAAACGGTCACTCCAGTGTGAGAACATACATATAATGCTACTTCATCCACGTTTTTGGCTAATTCAAAGTGGGTCTTGAAATAAAAGTACTCGGTGGACTATGTAAGTGCCTAAAGAAAGTCATGAATGTAGAAAAAAATGGCTTATTGCATGAATTATTGACATTCCCATTACATGCCAGAAGACATAATGAAGGTTGAGAGAGAAGTGGAAGAAGGACAGAGGACAAATGTGCTTAAATGACTCTTTCAACATCTTGCAGAGAAAAGTTACTGGAATAGAGTTTCCATTGCAGCAAATTCTTGGAAGCTGTGCTCATAAATGTAATCGTTACTGATTTTAGACTAATAAGGGTTTACCCTATTTTTAAGGCATGAAGATAAGTGACAAGGAAGGCTGTAAAATTTGTAAAATGGCCATCGCTTTGATGTCCCTTCTTACTGCCACTTTATCCTCTGTCATTGGAATTGCTCTTAACACAGCTATGTTCAACTTATGCAGCAATGACATGGATAAAGGGACAGAGTACACCCTCAGCATGTTGGCTGTTGATGCAAAGCTGGGAGGAGTGGCTGATACACTGAGGGATGGGTTGCCTTTCAGGGAGACCTGGACAAGCTGAAGAGTTGGGCAGAGAGGACCTTCCTGAAGTTCAAAAAATGCAAGTGCAGGGTCCTGCCTGAGAGAGGAATAAGCACATGCACGAGGACAGGCTGGGTGTTGTCCTGCTGGAGAACAACTCTACTGAGAAGGATGTTGGAATCCCAGTGAACAAGCTAAGCATGAGCCAGCAATATGCCCTTGTGGCCAAGGAGGGTAATGTTATCCTGGGTGAGGCTGCATTAGGGATAGTTTTGCCAGCAGGTCAAGCAGGGAGCATCTGCCAAGGTGATGGAGTTCTGGTGAGGCTGCACCTAAGTGCTGGGTCCAATCCTGGGCCCCCCATGACAAAAGAGACATGACAGTACTGGAGGGAGTACTGGAGGGAACCTCACTCAGTGATTCTATGTTTGGTAGTCAAAAACATCTTGCAAATGACTGTGGTCTGCAGAAGCTTTCCAATAGCATTACTGGAGACCTTATCCCTATCTAAACACTGAAAGAAAAACAGTCCTAATAAATTTCCTCTAGCACCTGTTCAATTAGATAACTGTGGTTTTGGTGAAAGCAAGATTGTTTCTATAGTTTTCAGGCGCCCATGGCACTGTAAAATATTATTGCTTTTAAGTAATAATCTAAACAGAGCCAAAAGGAAAAAAAAATGTTTAGATATGTATATACATATGTATGTATAAAATCTAACTCTATTTATCTAAAAATCTATTCTCTAAAATCTATTTATCTAGGATTTATCTAGGTTTTTCCCCTTTTCTGTAATACTTAATGAAATACTTGTTAGTTTATACAGTGCACAGGAGAAAGAAAAAATAACAAAGTTGAATTAGATAATTTTGAGGCAGATTTTGAAATGAAAGTTGAAAAGATCTTTCAAAAAGGAACAATATGTACAGATTCTACTTGGTATGTGCAAGAACTAACATAATTTTATTGTTTTCTATCTGTTTTCACAACACAAAAACTCAGGTGATCTGTCGTTTTATGTTAGTAATATTGCAGTAGAAACTAAAAGTATTAGCCATTACGACAATTCAGTTGCAATAGATTTTCCAAATCTTGTAATTAATTTGGACCTTAAAAAAAAAAAAAAAAAAACAGTAATAACTTGCTTGCCTCAGCTTGTATATCAGCCTTCATATATCATTCCATGGCAAACTAAGTAAAACAGAAAATCAGTTATCACAGCACGAGATAAACTACATTTGATGGTGCACTGACACTTTTATCAAGTTTCTTGTGAAAAAATAAAGTTCTCCTAAGATTCTGAAATGAACTTTTTTTTTTTACTTTTTTAGAAGTATTTAAAAGTAGACATTCCCCTCCTGTGTACAAATTAACCCAAAAACTCTTGTTTGAAAGTATTTCTCAAAGAAAATTTTCTTATAAAAACAGTCTACGAGTACTCAGTCTCTTAAGTATGCATTCTGGCCCTGTGCATTCTAAACAAAATTTCTTCATCTTTAGGGTAAGGTTTAGAATGATATAGTACATTAATTTACTGAATTGCATTTATTGTGATGCATTTATTTATTTATTTATTTATTCCTCAAAATAGGTACTGCTTACAAAGCATATTTGAACGGAAGTTTTCCTACACACGCTGGTATTTCTTCTGGAAGGTGACTGTTCTTTACATTATCAATGCAAATCAATCAAATTATCAGTGCTGGCATAGAGAATGACTGCGTGTTAGACATTAAACATCAGTCTGTCTAAACTCCTTTTTGGATATTCCCAGATAGCTCATGATAGAGATTGAGGCTTTAATCAATAAGAAGTTGTCTGTTATGTTTATATTTTGCACTCATTTGTAAGTCCTAACATCAGCTGCAGAATCACATTTCATGGGAGCACTTGCTCTCTTGGGAAAAAAAATCACATCCTCATACTCAGTACCAGAAAATATTTGTCCCTAGTGAATAAAAAGCCTCTGTAGAAAGACTGAAAGAGGCTGCTGGATGCACTGATTGGACTCTTTGCATCCCAAAGAACCCTTAAATCTACTAGAACTGTTTCTTCATCTCAGCTGTGCTAACCTTGTGTATCTACTATGCAGGAAGCGGATGGACATTTTTGACAAAAACAGATATGAATGTCTGATTCTGATAGGAATTTGGTCAGTGAATATTTTCACACACTGAGACTGCTACCACATACTCTGCTAGTATGGGGTACCACACTGACTCTTGTCAATGACTCCTCACCAGTCTTCCTCAGATGTCCTCACTACCCACCACTTCATCAACAGAGATGGGGTGTTGGTGCCTTCAGTGTGTGGCTGGGCTTCATATATGCCTTTCTGGTAATAGCTCCTGTGTGCAAGCAACTAAAGCAAAACAAATACACATATATATGCAATATAATAAACTACAACATTCATGAACACAAAACTAATCAGAAGAAAAGATGTATAACATGTTTTACCCATAGTCTTAAACTTGACCTTCACTGCAAGAGCTTGTCCCAAACTCAAGCCATGGATTTGCTCTCCACTTCCCACCTTGGTCATCCAGCTCACAGCGGGTGTGAAAGAGTGCTGTGACTTGCCCTCTTCTTCTATTTCACATTTAGTCACCTGTTTCTTGACACCTGCAACTCTGATGCTTTAAGAACAGGAATAGCTGTGATCCCTTACAGATTGGCTGCTTCCAGTCCCTTGGGCTGCTGCTCTAGCATCAACAGGACAGCTGCCTCCCCTTCATGTTCACTATGCAACCCTGGGTGGGAGTTATTGGGGTTCCAGTCATCGCTACACCAAGTTTCAAGATCTCAATCCATCCTTCACATCAGGGCCTGTGCTGCAAAAGGATGGACATCTCACCACCCTTCAGGTCACTGACAGTGATTTGTAATGCAGGTGGCAGGAAGATCTACCTTAGATACACAGCTGCCTTTTGCACTACTACCTTTGTTTATTCCTGCCAAAGCTTGGAGAATAGTTCCAAGAGCTGCTCTGGGGATACCCTGATGCACTCTCCAGTTCCAGCCATGCACCATGCAACCCCCTTGCCCACTGGCAAACTGTGGTATCTATCAACAAGTAGCGGAACTCAGAGGAATGCGGCTCACTACATCCACTCTGTCCTTTTGCCAGCAAAGAGGCACCTCTACACTGGTACCCTGTTGATTACACTGAATGTGACCACAGATTGTGCAAGGGAGGGATGGATTTAGTGGGGGAGAGACATTTAAAGTTCATGAGAGGTTAAACAGGACAGACTTAATGAAGTACTTATACTCAAACTGCACAGAGAACCACAGGAGCTAGATGGAGGAGTCACTAATGGGAAACGACTGAACATGTAGGTTGGATAGCCAGGCTGGGCTCACTTATTTTATCTAAAGGCCACCTTTCATCTACTACAAATGTTTTCTTATCTCATCTGTGCCAATCTTGAGTAGCTACTGGCTGGAAAGCAGCTAAGATCGTTGATAAAACAGAATATGTGTGTCTGACTTTGATGGTATACTGAGGTCACCTGTGGAAGATACTGGAGTACGTGGTGACAGCCCCAGCATGTGAAACTACTCAGTGACCAAATTCCCACCAGGACCAGGCAGGCATATTCTGTTTTGTTAACAATGTCTAGCTATTTCCTGCACAGTAGCTAGTTAAGGTTAGCACACTTGGGATGAAGAAACATTTCTAGTAAATTTAAGGGGTCTTTGAGATGCAAAATGTGGGTTACCACCTAAGTATCTGACCTGTGTGTCCAGAAGCTTCCCACTGGACATCCACTATGTGGTTCCTGGGGCTTCCCGTGCAGCTTATAGCGTAAGTCTTTTATTAAATCTATCCTATTTAACTCCTCACTAACTTTGTCATTTTTAGTAAATACCTGACCTGCTGTAGCTTACCTTGTGGTAACAGATGGATTTCAGTCAATGTGTAGAGAGCATACTCTGGGACTGTGGTCACATAATATATCAAACACCTGACTCCTTGCCAGATCTTCCACAGATGTTCTCACTACAGCATCTAATAGACTAAACTTTACTGAAATATGTGGAATTAAATTATGGAAGTATTGTGGAGTATAAGAAGTATAGCTTAGAGGAGGGTTTTCTCATTTAGACTGCAACTTGTAGCTGCCTAAAGTTTCATTATATGTGTTTTATCTCTTCTTTCCCTTTTAAAACATTTTGGAATCCAACAGCTCCATTCTTGTTAAATTCCAACAGAATTTGTCCAGTGATATTCCTAATTTCAAAATATGGCTCTTTATTTATATTTTAAAATGTGTATTTTACTCTGGTCATGCCTGATGGAAGCAGTGCCTGGCAAACTGTTGGGTAGGGTGACCTTTATTTATTGCAGATACTTTTTATCTTTAATCTTAAGTTTAGGAACAGTTTTCATACATCAATAAAATTGCTTTCAAAATGATATCAGAGAACAAGACTTTATTATATATATTGCCAAGAATGGGTTTTATTTTCAGAGTAAGGCCCAGTTCAGAGTGGCCTGGATTAAAAGTATAGCCCAGTAGTCATACAGACTCAGAAAAGATACTCCCCTTAAAAAGATGATTACACACATGCTAAAATTTACCAACCTTGGAGAACTAGCGTGGCAAATTATAGTGAATTGTTATTCTCCTCAATACAGTTATTTCCCCCTCTGTAGGTATGTAGGAGAGCGTTCATATATTGTGATGGTAGAGGAGTACATGAAGTGGCTGTGAAAAAGCCAAAAGTATTATCACCTTAGAAAATTAACCCTTGCCTTGTGGGCAGGGTGCTGTGCACAGCAATGCATCCTGAACTGCTGAAGAATTCATATCTCACCATGGGAACAGAGGGAAGCAGAAAGAGAAGACATGCCAGCAGTTTGTAATTCAGTTATAACTGGAAGAGCAGTAACAGCCCTATAACTATCTACACAACAAAAAGTGACTGTTGTAAGTGTATGTTCCTTGCAGAGTAATCTTTCACTAATTCTTGTTTGCCTGCAGTGGTCTTAGATCAATTTCCTGACTTAAGCAATACAACACACTTGTATGGATTAATCTTATCTATTGACTGCATTGTAATAAAAGGCCCAGAGGGCCTTTTACAGACCCTTATCAAATTGCAGAATGTGTGCGTGGTCTTGTTCTTTTTTTTCCCTGACTTTCTTGTTCCCTGTAAAACTAAAGATTAATCACTATTTGAACTGCTTGTTGGGATGGGAAGTGAGAATTAGATGAAAATGTATTTTGTACAATAAAAACAATTAAATCATGTCATAAAAAAAGTTTACTTAAAAAGGAAAAGTAAAACATCCTCACAATTCTCTCAAACAGAGTATTCTAACAACTCTTTTAACCAGAGTTTTCTTTCTCACTATTTACAAGGAGGGTGTCCCGATCCGGTGTCGGGGAGGTTTCGATACGATCCCAAGAGCGAGATTAAGATGCAAATGAGGTCAAATGCCATACAGCCTTGTAAGCTTTATTCTCGTAAGCACGGTAGGACAGAGAGAAGAAGAAGGAAAAAGAAAGAAAAGCAAGCAATCAGGAGAGATGCAGCAAGATTAGAGTTACCACCACCACCAGTGCAGCTAAATGTTGTTGGCTCCCCTTCGGTGCAGGTACAGCTGTCTCAGTGCCTCAGTGCAGGTGATATTCGGGAAAAGAAGCCGTGTGCACTGGAAGAAGCTGCACCCTCGTGGGGGAATATGGAGTTCTTTTATGTCCCCGTTCTTGAAGAGTCCGCCCACTTTCTGTGTGCTCTGATGCTCCCCTTCATCCAACTTGACTGCAAGCACCTCTGTAGACACTGCTGAGCATTGTTTAGGTCTCGCGCTGATTGAGATAAAACACCTGGAGCTGATAGATGGGATGCCTATGTCAAGAAGTCCTAAATGGTAGGGCAACAATGTTGAGACAAACACAATCCACAACAGTCTCTTACAGAGGGAACATTCAGGAGTCATCTTAAAATAAATTGCTTATGTTCTACTGTTGTTAAGCCTACACCATAAAATACAAATCTTGTTACTGCATAACTTCTGGAGCTTGGGAGATGATGAATGTCATGAAGACTGCTAGGCATGATTAAAGCATCTTAATAATTTTTGCTAGGATTTTCGCTCTCCTTTTCTTTTTAGATTCACAATTTGTATCTGTTATGATTTAGTTCTTTTTCATAATCAGTATTTAAGAATACCTACACTTTTAAATCTTCAAATCTTTTTTTTCCTCTAAATCTCTTGTATTTTGTAAATGTTTCATTTTTTTTCTCATGTTAATGAGAGTCTTTTTTTAATACTATCTTCTAATTTTCACTCATTTTCTTTTCTAGAATACTAGGTAGCACTGACCTTGTCTTATTGCTTTTAGGGATTTGATTTTATGGAAGGTCTTCCTAGGTGTTTACAGCTTTGGATTAGGAAACATGCTGTTTTTTGGTTTATCTTCCTCTCTGATGGAAGATAAAGCATCAGTACTTTTTGTTTTGTTTTTCCTGTTTCTTTTCACTCTCTGTTTCATAGAATCACATACTTCAAGAATATTTCAATAACGTGACCAGTCTAATGTTCTGTCTTGATCCTGATAATGTACAAAATAGAGATTCTGCAAGTTATCAAACACCGAGTTCCACCAGTTTCTCATCAGAATCCATACAGCTATTCAGGAACTTCTGGCAACCATCCACATTAAGCTAATGTTTTTGACTGGGCTCAAACGTAAGGCTTGAAATCAAGATTTCAAATACAGTAAGCCACTGGTTTATGAGATTTGGCGTATAGTCATCACAAAGCTCACTGCATTTCATGGTAGCATGCAAATTGGTGTTTGCTAATAACTGTATCTAAAATTATTTCTGTTTGAAAGTCTTCACAGTTAAAATTAAACCTAGTTTAGGTTATTTAGACAGAAAACCTGTAACTTTTATTAACCAGTGTCATTCAGTGTCATTTAGCTTAGTACAAGAAGCCTGTAGTGCACAGATTCCCTGCTACTTGTCTCATTATTTGTGGTCAGATGGGTCTGATAGTTCTGCCTTCCCAGATCTATGACACTACTTCAAATAGCTTGACTTTGAACTGTTGAAACCTTTGTTTACCTGCTTATTTCTAACAGCTTTGTAATTTCTTTGTCCTCTTTCCAATCACTAACACTGGAAAATAGTTTTGGAGCTACATTAGAAATCATCTTTTGCTTGTTAATTTTTTGTTATTGATTTTTTTTCAGATGGAACAAATAATAGCTAATTATTTTCCCCAGAAAGTGAAAGTAATTAGCTAGTTAAATGGACTATTTTTCCCCATCAATATTATATGTAGCTCCAAAGAAAGTTTATTCCTCACTCTCTGTGCCATTATAGGTCTAGAATTGTGTAATTGCTACTAATAAAATTAACTTGACAATATTTGTGATAAGAGTGAGTCTCTGAACTATTGTGGAAAGAGTGGATTGGAAATTATGCAAAAGAGTGCCTGACTCTCAGGCAAAGATTACTGAGAGAATGCCTAAGATTCAAATTAAGAGGTAAATTCATCTTGATATGCTTAATAAATCAAGCCAATCAGCTTCAAAGTTATTTTTATCCAGCAGTGTTGATATATTCTCACAAATTATATGTTCTCCCTGGCAGTGTCTAAAAAGACCAGCCATAAAAAAACTTTCTTTTATTCAAAGAAGTGTTTGGCAGATGAGCTAGTTTAATAATATATTCAGAACAACTGTGAATACTGCAGAATTAATGATGCTGAGAATTCTTGTGAGTTTGGCTCCAAATAAAATGTGTCTTTTGTTTGTTGGGATGAGATTAACTTTATGGTAGTGATAGGAAGTTATAATTCAGATTTTATAAGTGATTTTATGTTCTTATGGATGTCAGGGGGTATTTGCTAGGTTGAAAGCTTTCTGAAGTTGGTCTAGTATATAAAAGAAAAGAAAAAAAATAATTATTTTTTTGATTTCCAATTCAAGTGAATAAGCAGAATTGCATAGTCTGCCCTCCAATAAAATTTCCCCAACTTAGTAGAGAGTTCTGTATGTTCAATATACATCAAATGTATTTAAGATGGCTTTTGAATAAATGCAAAGCAAAAGAACAGTACCTGCTGTTAAGGAACAATAAATACTCTTTGAGTCAAACTTTGATAGATAAATTCAATTCATTTCTGAGAGCAGTAATAAAAATGAACTAATTTTGGAGGAAAACTTTGCCTGAAAGCTTCTTTCACTAGTTCTCCTTAACAGGTTTCATTGAGGCAGTAAGTTCTTGAATACCAAGCTACTTAACAAGTAACACCTGGAGGTTATTTTCCACTGATAGTTTCCCATCCTACAGACAGTATTTCTGATGAAGTTGCTAAGAATTTCTTAGGAACTAAAACTTCTGTAGAATTGTTTTCTCTTACCATAATTTATATCAATTATTTCCACATTTTTATGGAAAGATGGAAGAATAAGAATAATAATAGGGCCGAATTTTCTACTGATTATTCACTTTCATATGTAAATTTTCCTTTGAGATTCTTGGAGGAGTTTGGCAAAAGCAGAACTCTTCTAAGGGACACAGTAGGTATTTATATGCAGTAGCATATGAGTAAAACTACAAGAGATACATTCATAGCCACTTAAAGCTTTGTCTTTTTATCACTCACACTCTTTTCTTTCCAGAATCCAATGAATTGCTGTGACCATTTAAGACAGCACTCATTATCTATGTTTCTAAAGGACAGAAAGATACACATACATACAGTTAAAGAAGAAAAATGATCTATCTATGTTTCCCTAGTGTCCTGACTTATGAGTGACCAGGAAGTATTTTTTTCAATTATGTTCAAGCCTTCAACACAGACCTTTAAATATTTTTCAAAGTAAGAAAGATCAGCCTGAAAATCAACAAGAAAGGATGATAATAGAAAAATCGTGATTCAGTTCAGCTAGCATCCATTTAGTCATTTAATTGAAATAAACTCAGGTTGGAACCTCTAAGCTGTGAAAGCATCCTTTCTGATGTGTTATTGCATGCACTTAAAACAACTCCTTATTTTACCCATCCCTGCAGAACTATGTCTCACCAATTTCTCACCTATCATTGTAGGACTGAAAAGATGTAGACAAGGTCAATGTTAGTTCTTGAATTGCTTTGGAATAGCTGGAGGTTAACACTTACATATAATTTGCTGTGTATTTTTGAACTGGCCCCACAGGATCAAACTACAGAAAATAGGTTTGAACTATCACTAAACTTTAAGTCAGGACAAGCAAATGAAAGCACTAAAAGTGCCTCGTTATAAATATTTTGCAATTACAATCTATTTTAATTGATTTTCTTCCAGGAGTATTGTACACAAAGTGCTTCACCATTCTAAATCATATCATTTGTGCACTATATCATTTGTAAAATATTGATAAGAATGGGTAGAAAACAGGATATCAATATCACTCTCTACTAGAACAAAATGAAGTTTCCAGAACATAAATATGTTAATAATTTAAAGGGTAGGCATCCATTATGATTTTTATATTATATCTTTGTGTGAGGAGAGGTGTTTTATATGGGAAAAGACATATGATTTCATCCTGTTCAGGAAACTGCTTGTCAGGATCTCATGGATATTGTCATGGAAGGCAGAAGGCTTTAGGAAACCTATCTAGTATAGCCTATGAATAGTCCATTTCAGTGTGCAGAGTCAGGAAAACATGGCAGAAACTTGAGCACAAAAAGTAACTATGGAAGGTAAAAATGCAAATGGGTAACTCAGACAAATACATGCATTGCTTAAGAGTGCAGGAATAGAATTCGAAGAACTAAAACTAAGATGGAGCTGAAACTAGTAAAGGATTTGAATGTCAGAAAGGACTTCTGTAAATACATTAGTAGCAAATGAAAGACTGAGGAAAATGTGAGCTTATTGCATAATATGGTATGGGACATTATGAACATAGGTCATGAAGAAATGCTCTTTTCTTTCATTTTCACTTATAACATCAGTGAAACCACTTAGCTTCCTGATTAGACTGATAGTAGACTCTGTGGTCATGAGGTAGTATCCACAGGAGAGGAGGAATTAATTACAGATTATTTAAGCCAAGGGGACATACTCAAGTCCACGGGACAAGTGAGGGTGCATCCAAGGATGCTGAGGGAACTGACTAATATCACTGTGAGGCTATTCTTCATCATCCCTGAAACAATGTCATTTCAGTTGGTGACCATTTGGGAAGCTTTTATTCCCCTTTCCCCTCTGTTTTGCCGATCTACCTTTGCTTCTGCTTTTCCCTAGCCTTGTTTTTCCTGCTAAACACACAGAATAGCTCTTGCATATTCCTAAATAAACATTAAATATCCCTTGAGAAGTCTTAAAGAATCGCTAAATGTCCTCTCCCTGTGGTCCTTAATATGGGACAACTGCCATCAGTCCAGATATGACAACTGCTTTCAATCTTGAAAACTTTTGGGGAGAGGAGTATCTTTCACTTATTTCTCTTTATGGGATTCACATTGGAAATTGTTTTCATTTGACAGATATAAGAGTAGTTAATTCAGTGTGCTGTGTCTACACTGATTAAGTAATTGGAGATTACTTTACCTATCGTTGTATCCAATGCTCCCTGTTTTTGTTGTTGTCACTGTTTTTTGGAATATGTTTGTTTGTTTCATTCACTTATATTAGCCTTTAATTATGGGCACGGTGATTTTTCTGCCCTTCCCTTGGAAAAAAAGATGGAACTCATAATATCTGATGAATTCACAGAAGTGGCATAGGTGAGTTGGTAGTTCTCTGTATACTGGGAACTGCTCCATGGACACAGTCTATGTAACAAATCACACTATTGAATCCTAGCTATCATACCCTTGCAAGTAGGTAGATTATCTATGCAATGCCTCATGGTGTGATGGCATTAGGTCATCTCAGAAAGTAGAATCACTGATGGTTAAGGTTGGAAGGGATTTCTGGAGATCATATCAGTTCAAGCAGGGTCACCTCAAGCGTGGTTTGCATCCAGATGGCTTTTGAGTAACTCCGGAGAAGGAGACTCCACAAGATCTCTGGACAACCTGTTCCCATTCTCAGTTACCCTCACAAGGAAGAAGTTTTTCCTCAAGTTCAGGTGGAACTTCCTGTGTTTCAGTTTGTGTCTGTGCCTCTTGTCCTGTTTCTGGGTGCCACTGAGAAGAGTCTGGCCTTCTTTCAGATTCTGATACACGTTGGTAAGATTGTCTCTCTTTGCTATCTTCTTTAGGTTTCTCAGCCTTTCCTCACGTTAGAGATGCTCCAGTCAGTACAAGCCTCTTTGATTTTATGTTTCTGTTCTATGTTTATCTTTGGTATCCACAGTGAATATTGAATTGATAGGAATATCTGATTTTCCTTAACATTAATCTGGTAAATGCACAATCTCTTTCATCTAGTGACATAGTAGAACCTCCTTGGAATATTGTGATGGGGGGGAAGGGGAAAGGAAGCATATAGAAAACAGATTTCTGCAGCAGTGAACACACACCTTTATTTCAAGACAAAAATTTCTGGAGTTAAATAGATTTTATGGATAAATGTTCTGAAATGGGAGATCAAAAGCTGTTTTGAATTCAGGGAAATCTGATATATTTTATAAGACTATGTTTTAATCAAAGACTAAGACTAAGACATAAGACTAAGTTTTAATCAATCTGGATCATGTTGATGATGACTTCCTGAAAGAAGTGATTGGGGAATCGAAAAGGAGAGATGCTCTACATCTGTTACATACAAACAAGGAGGGAATCAGTAGGGTTGTGAAGGTTCAGAATAGTGTAGTAAGTGCATACACCTTCCCCCTTCATCCTTTGTTAGAAATTAGAGATAGTTAATTATTGTCTGAAGGCATATTGAGAAGCTGCAAGGCCTTGGGACAGCAATTCTCACTGAAGCTGCAGGATCATCTTAACAGAGTGTACTGCTTATTTAGGTGCAAAAGGTACATCTGTTGTACGCTGAAATGCATCTATCAAGAAGATATGTTGACCACATGTGAACCAAAAGCAGATTGACCACATCTCAATTTAATTTGGGTATAAAAAATGCCCATTAGGGTTTCTGAGTCTTTGGAGCCAAGATTTCCTCCAAAGTTCCTCCAGAAGTCAAGAACTCTCCCCTCAGGTCAGGAGGAACCCCCACATCTGGAGGAAACTCCACAAGGTTGAGGACTTTCTCCTTTTGCGTGTGGGGGCACTTTGCATACACAGTCTTCTGATTCAGGGTTTAGCTTTTGAATTCTCCACAGTGTAGTGGCTAAAGTGCTGACATCTGAACTTAAATAGGTTTTATTCTTTTTCTGTTTTAATAAAGCATATTCTAAATTACCTGTTGGAGTGCAGCCTTTGAATAGCAGTCTAGAAATAAACTGTCAGCAAGCCTGATTGTTAATAAAACTGGATCCAGCTGCACCTAGGCTCCTTTCTGAATACAAAGGAGGAGCACAGAAGCATTGTCTAAGTATGTAGGAATGGGGTTAATAATGCCAAAGTCCATCCAGAGTTTAATCTGGTAAAGGATGTGAAGGATAACAAAAAAATCTTTGCAGGTATAGGAGGAGAAGAAGAAAGCTAGGGAAAATTTGGGCATGCTGCCAAATGGAACAGAGGATCTGGTGACAAAGAACATGGAAAAATCTGAGGTACTTAAAGCCTTCTTCATGATGTTTTTTTCTGACAAACCTTCAGCAATCCGAAGCACCTGATCAGTAGGAAAGAACATGAGATTTATTCTTGGTGGATGAGGATCATGTAAGGGAATATATAAACAAATTGAATGTACATCGGTCCATCAAACCTGATGGGATACACTGATGAGTGCTTAAAATGCTGGCCAATGTTCAAGAGCCATTCTTGAATAATTTGAAAGGTCACAGCAATTGTGGAAGGCTTTCTGAGGACTGGAAAATAACAGATGTTGCTCCTATCTTCAAAAAGTGTAAAAAGGAGAATTTGAAACCATAAACTGGTCAAGCACAGCTTATTCCTTGTGAGGGTGTTGGAGCAAATCATTCTTGAAATAAGTTCCAAATATATGAAGAAGAAAAAGCTCATTTGAAGTCATCACTGATTTGCAAAGGGAAAATCAAGCCTAATCAACTTGAGAGCCTTTGGTGAATGAGGTGTGATGAGCAAATGTTTATCTCAGACTTCTCAACACCATCTCCATAGCACACCTATAGGCAAGCTGGTGAAGTTTGGACTACATAACGATAGTGAGTTAATACTGGATGAACTGCTAGGTTCAAAGGGTGTGATCAAGAGGAAAAGCTCTGCTGGTGATATGAAAGAATTGCTCAAGAAGAGGGAAATTAGAAAAAAACTAGGGTCTAGCAGAAGTTTTGGCATTACAGAGGTTTGTTTGAGCTGAGAGACTGTTACCACTTCCAGGATGGCTGGTATGTGCGGAATCTACTTCTCCATGATTCCCATGGCAACACAATAATATGCCCTCATAGCACACATTAATAAGAGTAAATGAAAAGTGGAGCAGAATGGAGACACCATGCCCAAACTTTGTTGGCTTCCCTGTGGAGCTGGTAATATGATGGTGCCGTGCAGATGATGAGTGAATGGAGGGTGGAGCAGAGTGAAGACACCACAGCCAAACTCTGTTGTACTCCCAAACACATAGTATGATAGGATGTCTGGTGCTGGACCAAAAATGGTGGCAGCTCAGGCCCTTCCGACAGACTTTGCTCAAAATTCTGATCATTCTAATCTCATTATAATACCAGTACAAAACCCCATCCTAGAAGTTACCCACTTCCAAGGAATAACCACTCTTCACTGAGCATGCTCTCTGGATTTTTGATTAACTCAGCAGATTTTTAAACCAATCAGTAATGAAAGTAAGTATGACTAGAGTCACTCAAACTCCACCTAAATGTAAAAGAAAAAATATAAAAGGTGAACTAAGGAGGGATATAGGAGGAACAGAGAAAGAGGGAACTGAAGAAGGAGGAAGGAAGAAGGCAGGAAGGGAGAAAGAGGGAAGAGGAGAGAGGGAAGACTCCATTGTAACTTCTGGATCAGTCAACGGGCTGAACCCCTTTCCTCCCCTTGGATCAGGACACTGCCTGAGCAGACTCCTCAAGACTGAGAGCCCTCTCCCCTCTTCTGGGGTAAGTGATGACTGCGCTTTTGTACACTAGCTAAGAACACCATACTGTAGTAGAGAATTTCCTATCCTGATGCCAGAAACCTGTTCTCTAAATGTTGTATTTGAATAAGTCATGCTATTTGTGAACTCATCTACTTGTTTTGAAGGCGATCGGACCTACGGTTGACAGGCTGTTCGTGAACCTGATACTGTTAGAGTCAGGCCCATAGCTGATCATACTATCTGTGGACTCGATTCACTGTTTTGAACGCAATCAGAGCTACAGTTGATGATAAACTGTTTGTGATTCCAGTGTTGCCAGAGTTGAGCCTGTAGCTACCACAGTATTTGGTAACCCTCTAAAGAGATGAGTCCAAATGCCCCCCAGTCCTTTTAACCTTTGAGGACTGGCTGGAACGCAAGGGGATTCATCTCTTATCAAATTTTCCACTCCTCATCAAACCGCAACAGGTGGGCAATCACTAATGGTGTCCATCAAGGGTCAGTGGTGGAGTCAGCACTGTTTAACATCTTTATCAATGGCCTGGCTAATGGGACAAAATGCACAGTCAGCAAATTTGCAGATGATGCAAAAAATGGGGGAATATCTGATGCACCAGGTGACTGTGTAGCCATTTAGAAGTGCTTGGACAGCCTGAGAGGTTGATCAACAGTAACCTTATGAATTTACATTGTGAGGGTAGTCAAACACTGAAACAACTTATCAAAGAGGTTGTGGAGTCTCCAACCTCAGAGATTTTCAAAACCTCACTGGCCTCAGCCCTGAGCCACTTGATCTAACTGAATACATGATCTCCAGAGGTGTCTTAAAATCTCGGTGATTCTATGGTTCTGTAATTTCTATTCCTTATAAACCATTATGCCTTTTCAATTTGTGCCATGGGGGTTTCTGTTGCATGTTCTGTGGATATGTGGGGTGTAATGACATCATAATTAACAGTTTGAGTTCCTTGAGATTTCTATTTTTATTCACCTGAAGCAGCATTTCTGATCAATTAAATTCCTACTGCTTATCCTATTTCTGTAATAGAAGCAGCAGTTGTAGGAAGAAGCATTAACTGAAAAGATTGAGGTTGAAATTTCTCCAGAAAAATCGACTATTGTATTTAATATTTAGATATACTTTAAATAAGGATGAGAAACAGATTTTTTTTTTAAATAATTCCCGTTTGTGATTGTTCTTACTTAAATGTGAGTCCATGTCTAACAGGAGCATCTACTACTTAAATTTAGATGACTGTTTGCTTTTGCTTTAGTATTTTCTTACTTTTAGAGTCAGAGTGTGGAAAAATTAGCAGTGAGGAAAATAGCATCAGTTAAGATTTACAAAAATTATACAATACAGTGATTGATAGCTTATTAAACTTTGAACTTTGTTGCAAAGTCCTCCACATTGTCAGTGCGGGGGAAAGGGCTATTTAATGACTATAAAGGCTAAAAAATAATGACTAGAAAAGTAGAAGATATGTGAAGCAATGTGACGGAAGTGTCTCACCAAAAATACTAGACTGAAAATACTCTTTGCCTTCTGCTGCTTGTTCTAAGAATTTAAGCTCCAACAGCCATTTTCACTGTGTATTTCACTTGTGGTTTGCCAGCAATAACTTTATAGAATTATCATCACTGCAGAACTAAGTATTGACACACATGATGAATTCGACATAAATATTCAGATCTACAAAACTGAAGTCCTTTTCTCTTTATAAATTCCTCTTTTTCTGTGGACTGTCATGATTTTTCCTTTTTACTCTTTCAATTTAAATTTTCATGAAGGAATCAGTAAAAAAGCATTTTAAAATAATATTGTATTCTCTGTAATATGTTTGCATTATGTGCTACTCCTTTTAATACAAATTCTAAGCATATATAAACGTGTATTTTCTCTTCTCTCTTTATTATGATAGCAATTAATATTTTCCTGTGAGTAACTGTGAGGTAGGGGATTGGATTCATGTGTTTAGTCTTGTCCCTCTAGGGTATAAGCAATGTACTAATAGTAATATTGAGATAGTACATATTAAGTGTACTATCACTTTTTAAATGTTTTTAACTTTCCCATATTTAGAAATAATTTAGAATTTTTATGATGTATTGATTCACTTTCATTTCAACTTTGACCATTTTTATTTTGCTCAAACTGCAAGTTTACACCACAAAATATCAGCGCAAGATCTCAGCTTGCTCCCCCCTGAGTGTAGATTCATGCTGTACAAGTACTTCAAGACAAGTCATAGAATCATAGAATGTTTAAGGTTGGAAGGGACCTCTAGAGATCATCTAGTCCAACCTACCTGCACAAGCAGGGTCACCTACAGCATGTGGCTCAGGACTGCGTCCAAGGGGGTTTGGAAGATCTCCAGAACAGGAGACTCCACAACTTCTCTGGGCAGCCTGTGCCAGTGCTCTGTCGCCCTCACTGGCAAGAAATTTTTCCTTAGGTTCCTGTGCAACTTTTGGTGCTTCAGTTTGTGGCCGTTTCCTCTAGTCCTATCAGCGGCCACCACTGAGAAGAAGCCAGCACCATCCTACTCACTGCCTGCCTTGAGGTACTTAGAGACACTGATCAGGTCTTCTCTCAGCCTTCTCTTCTCCAGGCAGAACAGGCCCAGCTCTCTCAGCCTTTCCTCATAGGGCAGATGTTCCAGGCCCCGGATCATCCTCGTAGCCCTGCGCTGGACTCTCTCCAGCAGT
>WBNA01000631.1:0-21464 GCA_013398345.1 Nothocercus nigrocapillus | reverse complement strand
GCAAGGCAAGGCAAGGCAAGGCAAGGCAGTACAGTGACAAGAAAATACAGAATTTTTATGCTTTTTTGTTCTGATTAGTAAACAAAATATCTTACAAAGGTAACAATAATAACAACATTAACAATAATAAGGTAAATATAATAAGGAAAAAATAACAATAATATCAATAATAATGACATATTATTAATTATAATAGGGAATGGTTGGTAAGCTCTTCAATCTAAACATATTGCTAATGAGCAGTAGCACTCCCAGGACGGTAGCAGAACTAGCCAAGTGATTAAGTTTAGGAAAACATGCATTGCTTGGACGAGGAAGAAGGGATTGTGTGCATGTGTTTGTGTGTATTCACTTTTTAAAGGCTGGAATGGCACAGCTAGAATTGGCTCTACAGACTCTTCAAGACTTCTTAAGTGAAAGTGGATAAGGCATAAACCTAAAAAAAAGCCACTCAATTACTTTTTATTGAATTGCTAGTAAAATGTATTTTGTTCACCAACAAAATAAGAAAAAGTAATTATATATAGATGGACTATATATGAAACTGATTTCATTTTAATAAGTAGCAAAGTCAATGAAAAGCATTAACGCTGTGCTGAGATGCCCTAGGCTGCATAACACTGCTGAGTATGTTATAACCAAATAAAAGCGTTCTCCTAGGAAAATGCTGTAAGAACATATAGTAATTCAAAGCTACCATGCAAGTAACAGAAAAGACTGAATGCCATGTCATTTACATAGAAATAACAGAGAATTTTACCATATACTTATATACTTCACACTTCATTAAAATATCAGTACAATATCCTTAATATAACAGATTTTCAAGTATTAATAAAATCCAGTCATCTATGAAATACTATAAAAACAGGATTTGTTATCTTTGGATTATTCCTTTTTTTTTTTTTAAATTGTCTTCCTAGTTTCAAACATTTTAGAAAAGATTATTGTAGTATTTTTCTTTCTCTGTGATTGTTTGCTGCCTCTGATATTTCACAGTTGGAAATCATAATCCTTCTTCGTCTCAGAGTATAAAGCTTACTGCTTCACAAATTATTGAGTAGCATTTAACAGTCTAATGAGAATAGAGAAAAAAATAAATGGTAATCTTTGAACTCATGGATTGGAACAACATGGTTATGCTTGTCTTCTGTCTAGGTCCCGTGATCTTTGTTTTAATTAGCAAAAGCAGGCTGTTTCTATGCAAATCTGAAGGTTGTAATTTTTTTTTTTTTCAGAGTCACTTTTTTTTTTTTTATTGTGTTGATGTGTTTTAATACGTTGATGATTTTAACATGTTTAATGTGTTGACATACTCAGTCTCAGGATTATGTAGGTAAAGGAATAGGATGTGAGTGTGATCATGGCCACAAAGTGTGTCCAGTGGGACAGGTAATGATCCAGTTCTAAAATAAATCACCAAGAGACTATGAAAATGAAGGAAATGAAGAAAAATTCTGATGCTTAAATACACGAAGATACACGAAGTCTATGTTAAGGGAAAGAATTTTTTTAAGGGATTTTAGGAGGACAAAATTTTATGTAAGTAGTTTTCTAAACAAGGAGTTATGCTTTGTCTTGACTTTTGCAGAACTTTGCAGGGCAATGAGGATGTAAATAAAAATCATTAAGCTAAGCTAAAGACCAATAGCATAGCTCAAGTATTAAGAAACTTCCCCACATCTGTTACGGAGCAGACTGAGGGTTGAGGGGAGAACATATTGTCTGCTTTATTTTTATCTCCTATGTACAGTGGAGCAGTTTGCTTTACTGAAGAGCTTTATTGTTTTATTTCATGACTCTAAAAGCTTAATGGAATGTGCAATGTGAAGTAAATAAGACACAATAGTAAATAAAATATGGAAACTGAGATGCAGGAAAAAGAAACTGTGAAAGATTATATTCTGAGAAAATACTGGGAAGATAAGTCTCAGTTTCATAGGTGAAATATTACTTACTTCCCCTGTCTGGCCGAAATTGCTTTCCATACTTCCCCAAATACAGTGAAGAGCAAAAGTAAGTCAAATCTCCTTGCTATTAGTAGTTTTGTATGTATCATTTCATCTTGCTTAGTTTTATGATTTTCTTCTATCTTTTGTAGATCATCATACATTGACTGGTTTAGATTAAAGATGCTGCCTATCAAATTCTGGGAAAGCCTAGTGTCTTTCAGTACAAATGCATAATTAGATTTTTTGAGCATGGAAGTGTATATCTTTTATTTCCTCACGTTTTCTCAATTTAAAGAAGATGTTATATTTCAAATGAAGTAACTGAGCAAGTAAAACAATTTATGTGTTCCCAGGAAAAGACTATTGCACCAGAGAACTGGAGGCATTACAGTTTTTGTAAATCCTGAAAAGCCCTTGAATCATACTGATCTGTTCAGCACTTGTATGTACAGCTGTCTTTTAAATTTCTTTCTGTGATGGCGACAATGCTTGAACTGAATAGATTCTTGATCTACAAATTCAGTGTCAGGTTGTTTTCTAGTAAGATTGACTTGGTAGGAAAGAATGAGGTTTTCAAGAAAGCAACTGTAGCTGTAGTATGTGCATATAGAATGAACTTTCATAGCAACCTGTTGAGTCTTGTTATCACTTCTGTTAATTTGCATAGGGATCATCATGGATGCATTGTTCCTCCTGGTGGATACTGCATGTTGATGAGACCTTCAAATACAAAGCCTATGTAGTCTAGGTAAGTCTTTCAACTGTCCTCAGCAAGCTTGTTTAACACTGTAAATGAACCTTGTTTATTTATTGTTGTGTTTTTCTGTTTATTGATCAGAGTCTGGCTGAAAGGAGAAAAGGATAATCAATCTGCTAAGATAATAAATCTGCTAAAAATTTCACTACATCTGTTCAGTTGTGGCTTTTATTCTGATAGCCTTGAAAAACGCTTAATTAGCAATGTAGTATTTACGTATAATACTGTGAAGATCAGCTTTTTTATATTGTAAATAGTTTTTCAGGGCAAAAATATTTGAGATTATCCAGAATTGGAGAAAACAATATAAGTCTAAAAATTTACATTTTTTTTCAATATATTTTTTGAGAGACTACTTGTAGTTGAAGATATGAAGGTTCAAATACTATCATGGTTTTCACAAAATTGTGTGTGTCTTAGATGACCGGCATATCATTCAAAAAAAAAAAAAAAGTGAAATCTTGGAGGAGATGTTAGCTTGCAGGAGAATTAGGAAATTGAGCAGCTTTTAGAATTACTCTCATTTGATCTGACATATGTTGTTATAATTACATTTATAATTTATTTTTTGAAATTCAAAGGAAAACATGCTTTAAATTGCTCAGCAGGGATGTTCTATTTAATTTTATTCCAGCGAGGACCAAAAGAGTACTTGTCCACAACATTTTAGCAATCAGGCTGATTGCTCTGTAATCAGCCTGATTGCTCTGTAATCCTGATAGTATCCTGCTAATACCTTCAGATATCTGTGAAGAACAGAGTTCATGCAAAACTCAAGAGAAGCTTTATATCTGCAAAATATAATAAGTTTGTATTCACACAAGCCTGAATCTTGGATTAAATGGTGGGAAAAATTTTGTGAAGTGAAACAAGAGGTTGATTATACATCAAGTTTTGCAGAAGAATTATATAAAAAACAGAAATTTCTTTAAGAGTTTTCACACTCACAGAAAGTTTAAAATTTGTGTCATTATATTTTACTTCTTTTTTTTATAATTTTAATTATGACTAATGCTAACAACAACAGCTATCTCTACCGCAGTTTGATAAAAATCTACCCACTGCAGCAATGACTACTATAATTAGAATTCAGATGCTTTGTTATTTGTAATATGGCATTATGTGTTTAAATCTGTCAAGCTTCTTTTATCCCTGCCCTACTAAGTGCTCCCAAACATGAGGAAGTGAATTTCTAAAGAGTAAGTCTGACTCTATTGTGTAATTCTTTCTTTTTCAAGCTCATTTATATGGCCTTTGTGGTAAAATTGTAACCCTGATCCTCCCTAAGCTGAAAATGGTGCCTAGATTTGTATCAGCGAGTATCTGCCAGGCATTCCTTCAAAGTTTGATACTTTGGGAGTAGTAAAAGAATTCTATTGGAAAAGTTATTCAGAATAAACTTTTCTGGTACACTTCTCAGAGTAAAAGTTTCTGGTGGCAGGTGCATGGAAAAGTTAAGCGCAAAAATGTACCCAGTTGAGGTTGGGTTGAAGCAACAAGGTTTCCCAGAAATATGTCACTGTTAGCTGAAAGCTTTAGGTGGTATCAGTTCTAGGTAATATCAGATTAGATATCAGGTTACCTAATGTTGACAACATTAGGTAATATTAGATTGACGTACTAGTTTATTTTAATTCAGAGATGTTGTCAGATGAATTAATACTGTATTAAGCTAAGAGAAATAGCAAAATTTGTTCACAGGTCTGTTCTTTAGTTTCAGAATGTTCAAGTAAGAGTTCATATTTATTTTATTGATTTCTTGAAAACTGTGCTCAAAAAACTCATTGAGAAGAAATGACGAAATGTATTTAACATAATCTATTAGGAATTATGAGAAAACTATATTATGATGAGCTTGCTGTCAGAGCTGTTCTGTTTCTTTCGTCTGAAATCTGTCACAACAACCCAGTCATACAAATCTGTATTTACTCACCATGTTTGCAAGCTTATTATGTTATCCAATTAAATACCTGGCTAAATCAGTAATGGTAAAAGGCAGTAAATAAACGAATAACTCCCCATGTTATTGAATTGAAGATGTCTATATACATATCTCTCTATATATATATTTCAAGTATATGCAGTAACAAATAATTAAAACTATAGTCAAAAATAAAACAAGTAAAAAACAAAAACACCTTTGCCTTCTTAACTATTTCTAATTGAAAGCCTTCACCAGCCCAAGGATATAAGTGATACTTATAGAGGACTGTGCTCATTTTATGACTTATTTGTCAGTAAAACTTTCAAAAAATGAGGTCTGTTATCTAAAATGCAAGAAAGTAAACAAAAGGGTCAATTTTTCTTATTTTTTTGTTTGTTTTCTTTTCTTTTACCTAGCTGTGGTGTATATAGTATAGTATAGTAACGGTGGTTTTCAGTGCTAGAGAAAAGAAGGAACGGAAAAGATGTGGAAAAATATCTTTCTTTATTTGTAAATACAATGAATAATTGTAAATCAATGAGTACAAGTAAAACATAGACTTAACTGAAATGATTTCCAATTTTAATTTAACCTGTATATAAATACAAGTATTCCTGTATATTCACCTGGCTCCCTGAATGTGGGACCAGTGCTGCACTTCTCAATAAAGGAGAGACATGGAGCTGTGGGAGTGAGATTAGTGAGGGACCACTGGGATGACAAAGGGACCCGTGGAGGGCCACTGAGATGATGGACTGGAGCATCTCTCGCATGAGGAAAGGCTGAGAGAACTAGACAGCAAAGAGAGGCAATCTTATCAATGAGTATCAGGATCCGAAGGAAGGCCAGACTCTTCTTCGTGGCACCTAGAAATAGGACAAGAGGCATAAACACAAAGTGAAACACAGGGATTTCCATCTGAATCTGGGGAAAAACTTCCTCCCTGTGAGGTTGACTGAGCATGAGAACTGGTTGTCCAGAGAGCTTGTGGAGTCTCCTTCTCTGGATGGCTTTCTCAGAAACCATCTCGATGTGATCTTACGCAACACACTTGAGGTGATCCTGCTTGAGCAGGAAGGTTGGCTGATATGATCTCCAGAGACCCCTTCCAACCTGAACAATTACATGATTCTGTTTTCCCTATTAAAAGCATTAGGTAAAATAGCTGTAAATGAAGGTGAATAGAAATGTCACAAAGCAGTATTTCCTAAAAATAAAACAAAACAAAAGAAAAAATGCTTAGCCTAACCATGATGAATGATAAGGTATTTTTAACAGAAAATCTGATCAAGTGATTATTCCAATAAATCAAAGAAAAATAAGGTTCATTTTTTTATTCATAATTTCTGGAACAACCAGATGCTGAAGTAGATCTGGATTTTTATAATATATGAAAAATATTATTTTGTTCTACTATTTTGTTTCTACTATTGTGGCTTTATTGAAGACAAAGATCAAGTTATACTTCTGTGTAACTAGCAAGTGACAGAATGTAATTTTTTATTTAGATATATTTGCTTTCTTTATACTGGAGATGCTTTAGCATTCCCAGGAAGTTAAATTTATGCTAATTTATGCATCACAATTATGTTTCATTAAGGAGCTAAAATTAAATAAGCTAATGCTCATTAGGTTTTGGCTATGTAATTTACAAAAGAACTTAAATAATTGTAACATAACCATGTAACCTCCCTTTATGAAATTTCAGGGTGTAAAGAACAAATGTTGCTCTTCTGATGTAGAATCCTGCTCAGTTCTGACTGCTTCTACTTGTCTACTTATAAAGTGGTATGTAGTCTTATACTGTGATGTGTAAGACTTTGAATTCTTTTTGTACAATTTGAATAACAGACATCGGCAAGTTTTTGATGTTGTTGCTGTAGTTCTAAACCATCCTCTGCCTAAAAAGATGAAGTTTTATCCTCAATCACAGCTTTTTTCCTTAATTTTTCAAAATAGGAATGTCAGAGAACTGGGGACTAAGACCACCTGAAGTAGTATGTGGAGCAGCATGATTTTTTACCTAAGAGACCATAGGGCATGCATCATCTTGTACATAGAACAGGGTAGAAGATTGATGATAGGTCTATGTATTGCAAATAGCAGACTATTTTAATCTTATTCTACCACATTTTAAATGTGAATAAGGTAACAATTGCCTGTACCATGTCAATATATTGCATCAAATAGTAGTAATAATACAGCTATTTTTTTTTAGAAAAATATTTGACTACAATAACTTAAAAGTGTATTCAAAGGCATCCAGAAGTGATACACTGCTAATAATAATAATACAACCTCAGTCCCATGAACAACTTTCTGTCCCGATCCGGTGTCGGGGGAGGTTTCGATACGATCCCAAGAGCGAGATTAAGATGCAAATGAGGTCAAATGCCATAAAGCCTTGTAAGCTTTATTCTCATAAGCACGATAGGACAGAGAGAAGAAGAAGGAAAAAGAAAGAAGAGCAAGCAATCGGGAGAGATGCAGCAAGATTATAGTTACCACCACCACCAGTGCAGCTAAGTGTTGTTGGCTCTGCTTTGGTGCAGGTGCAGGTGTCTCAGTGACTCGGTGCCTCGGTGATGTTCAGGGAAAGAAGCCGTGCGCCGTGGAAGAAGCCGCCACAGTGGGGGAATATGGAGTTCTTTTATGTCCCCGTTCTTGAAGAGTTCGCCCACTTTCTGTGTGCTCTGATGCTCCTTTAGCCAGCTTGAGCGCAAGTGCTGCTCCATAGGCACTGCCGAGCATTGTTTTTTTGGTCTTGTTCTGAGCTCAAAATCTTGCCAGAGACAGGATGCCAAGGCCAAGAAGTAGATAAAACACCTCGAGCTGATATCACAGTCTTCCCAGAGCCAAGGCCAAGAAGTCCTAAACAGTATGGCAACAATGTCGAGACAAACACAATCCACAACAGTCTCTTACACTTTCTCAATACAATTTAAAATTCCTATTTAACCCTTTTATTACATGCTGTAGTTAAAGGGCTTAACTGAATTACTAATGTGGTTGAAATGTGTGTAAAAAATGAGAGAAGAGAAAAAAAACATTATTTGAACTGCATCTAATACTTTTACATGTATATAAATAATGGGATGTAGTAAGGGGACTTAGTGATTAAAGTATCTCTACAGTGATTGTCAATATTTATTGATACAGTGAAGTCTTTCCTTTTCCCTTTCCAAGTTTAAAGACATTGGTGCAAACCATAAATAGTGATTTTTCAGTTATCTTACTTTCATCTTCCAAATTTTCCATCTGGCAAGCCACTGTTAACTCCTTCTCTGTTATAAATTTCTGAAAACCTAGCCTAATGTTCTATTTTTTACTAGCTTCTAATGACTTTCTTGATAGCTTTTTGCAAATTTTTGTTTCTCTGGCCATGCATATTTGATATCCACTTCACCTTACACACACATTTGGCTAGTCTTCTCATTTGCAGTTTGAAATATTATGAAATCTAATCTATAGTTTTCATCATTGTTGCTTGATGGGTTCTTTTGTGTCTTTGAACTGCTGTTTTCTCCCTTTCACATGCTCCTGTTTGCTTTTGGTGGCAGGTGGTAAAAGCAGAGATGATTAGCTCCTTACAGAAACAAGGTACCTGTGTATTGAAATCAATGGACTGTTTGGAGGCATTGACTGTAACAGGTAAAAGTTCTATCTGCTGGTCTTACACTATATATTAAGTCATTTTATGGAACATTTTACTGTTAAACTGTTAAACCTTTTGCAAGGTTTAACAGTTTTTTTAGACCAGAGTTCATGTAGATCTGATGTCAGCTACTTCCATGGAGTAAAAATTTATTATACACCTCTCTTAGAGGCATTGTGTGGATGTATGGAATTTTTTTTTTATTTTATTTATGTGCATTTCCTGTGAAACAGATCAAAATATCTTCTAATCAGAATCAAACTAAAATATTTTCATCTTTTTGATAATAAACCCTAGGACTAAACAATGTGAGTCTACATATATGTTCTACAATAAAGTTAGAAAATAAAGCTCTTTTGCAGACCAGCAAAGGAAACAACAACATATTAGCTAGAAAAAGCTACTGATTAATCACAAGTATTTTTCTTTTTTCACACTTTCATTTCTTACACATCCTATCCTGCTTAAAGAATCCTTAGTGTAAATAAAATAGGAATCTGGTGGCAGTTATTCTTGTGTAACTTCAGAATACTATTTCTTATTTGTTAATCCAATCAGCTTTTTGGATATCATAATAAAATATCTCCGCTGCCTTCAGATTCTTGAACATATTGGGGAAGAAATTACAACCTGAGATACGAAAGCCATCATTTTAATAGATATTTAAATATTTATTATAGATACTACCTTATAAACTTCTATGATATTTTAATGGAAAGACTGATAAGAAATTACTTAAAAATTGGAGAATTTTCCTTTCCATACCTCACAACAAATGAAAAATATTCTCAGAATTAATGTTGCTCTTGATCTATTAAGATCTATCCAATTAAGATGTTGTTTTTCCTAATTTTTTAGGAAAAATATATATACCTTTATATTTAAATTTTAGTTTCAGATACAAGAGCTTGTTAATAACAGTGTAAAAACAATGCATAAGGAAATAATAAATCTGGATACTTTTTGGAAGTATGGTAAATTTCAGCCACAAATCAAATCACAGTTCCAAAGATCTGAGTATTGAAAACCAGGTATACAGTCTTAAAGGCAAAAAGAAAGGATTTGATCTCTCCCAGAGAAAGTGTTTCAAGAATCAGCTTTGACACTTCCTGAACTGTTTACTGTATGTTCTCTTTTTTTTTTCAGTGAACTACCCGTTTTTGTTTACTCCTGTGATTACATATCTTGAATAAGTTAATGCTTATTCTTCAAAGTGGCGTAAATAAGAATAAAATGTCAGCACTTTTGAGGCATATCAGAGGTTAGTAAACTAAAGAAGATTTTACTGGTTTGTTAAGTCATACGTGGAAAAACTGTTTAATTAGCTGCCATGTACGAGTTTAATAATAGGGGTGTGATAAGTCTGATAGCAGGAGTATATGGCATCTCTGTTACTGAAAGTAATATGACAAATTCAGGTATTTCGTCTATTATGCTTTTTGATTCTGCCACATTTGGTTAAAAACAAAATAGCAAACTGACCTTTAAAAATGAAATAAAAACAAGTTTAAAAAACATTTATAAAAAAAAAAAACAAAAAAAAAACTAACCTTCCCCCAACTTCCAAGCAATGAAAATAAATGTAGCAGGGCTACTTATGAGTTGTGGTTTCTGCCCATACAGGGATGCTCTCACTACTTGTTTGACATTTGATGTGATCTGCCTTCCATCAGTTTCCAAGTGAGCTAATGTGGTTCAGTCAGGTCAAGCCAGAGAAGAGATAGCCACTGCAGGATGTGTATTTTCTACTCAAGAGTTCAGTAAAGCTTGCTACCCCTGCCTAGGTTTCTTTGAATCCAGATTATTAAGCGGAACATGGAGCCTGAAAACTCTTAAACAAGTTTATATGCACATCTCTGTCTGTAACTGAGTGTGACAGAGGTGTAGTTTATGCAAAATACTTGTCTTTCATGTGCATTTCAAACCATGTGGGCTATGATTTGCTGCACATGCAGAAAGGGATTATAAATTGCTAATCTTGCATGTCTGCAGGGCCCAATGCTAGCCAGATTTTTCACAAGCTTGTTCATCCTCTGTGGATGACTGTACTGGAGAGTTTTTTCAGATGAACCCAAACAGCGAGTGCACTTTTTCATTGAATAGCTGGGAACCTTGGATAAAAGATAGCTGAAATTGGTTAGAATGGTTGCACACAAATTTCTTTCATTTGATTACCTCCTCATGCTATTATAGAACTAGGCAATAAATAACACCTAGACAATGCAGACAGTGCTCCACTTGTGATTAGTTCCTGTTACTTCTGCCAGAAGGTAAATAGAGACATTTATTCTCACATGATAAATTCTATGCCAGGCATTGTTTAAGACCTTATTATAATCACTGGATTCAATCTTGAGATCTGGATCTATTCCCAGACAGTCAAACATCTCTTGTCTGACTGTGGATGAGTTGCTGCTCTTTCACCTCCCTATCTTCTTAAAAACTTCTTACAAACCCTTACTGATATATAATGTCTAGAATGCCTGGAACCACATTTGCACTGCATCCTCTCTCCTTGCATTCCAAAGTGAACAAATATCACCCATGCCTTGAGAAGCATTTTAGCGAAAACATGGCAGGCTTTTTAAGAGAATCTTAGAAAAAGAAGTTCTTTGTAATAGAGCTTGTTGAGTATGAGAAGTATGGGAATGTTCCTCTTGCAAGGCTGTCATAAGCCTTTTATCTTCTGGTGTTAAGAGGCAGCAGAGGCTTTCAGTATTTAACAGGATAAAATTGACATGTACAATATGTAAGATTTTCAAAAGAATGACAAGACGAGGAATAAAGTAAGTATCCTTAAGCATGTTAGCTGACAGTAAAAGTGTCTTCAATAGGTATTGGTCTCTTCAGTAGATATTACTGTCTTTTTTCTTTCATTACCTTTTTATTGATATCCTCAGCACAGTGGGATTTTCTTATCTGTATTTTGAAATATCTGAAAGCCCCACAGCTAAGTATGCATGAATCTCAGTCAAGAGTAGCTGCCTTTATTCTGTTTAATATCGTGGTAATGTGCTCACATAGACTGTGAGTTACTCAGAGCACAAGAGGACAAGCTCATACATGGCCAGGATATATTAAATTAGAATGTAATAAACATTCTGTGTATTAAGACTGGTCAACTTTTTGTTTGTCAAATTTATTTTCAAATGATATATAAGAAGTTGTTTGTATAATAGAGTTTCAAAGATAGCTTCAGCTTTACCTAATACCAGGTGTTTTGAAGGAAAAAGAAAAAAGAAAAAAGTTTAAAAGAAAACTGGAATATCACTAAGCTTGAGTGAGAAATCTGCAAGATTTATGAAATAAAACATGTATTTAACCTTATGAAACTATCTGGCAATGTCCAAGTAATCAAGCAATCAATTTATTATTTTTAGTGACTAATAGAGTTTTGATATCATTTAGTTTTCAAATAAACTTGGGAGAAATAAAAACAAATATATTTGTGAGATTATATACTATATCAGCCTTTCCCTACAGCAGCTTTCTCCAAAGAGAAAAATCGTTTGTTTATCTTTATCCCTGATACTTCAATACAGCCCTTGTTGTGTTGATAGAGACTAACTGATAAGCTCCACTTCTTCCATTTAAAAATGAGTTTGACAAACTCCTTTCAAGGAAAAGATAACAGTTATTTGAAAGCATTTTTATTACTAAATAAATCCCTGAATGGATAGTTTCCTATTCTTGCATGTTTTTTCACCTTTTGAGTCAAGAAACAAGATTCCCAAGGACAAATGTGGATATTCTGTGTCACGTCATTTAGATTTAATTTCATAACTTCAGCCTTTAATTAAGCGTCCTAAGTAATTAATAAACTTTTGTGTGTATAAACTGGTTAATTCCTGTAAATTTTTGTCAAGAAATCCATATTTTCCAATCAACTACAAGAAAGCCTGTGTACTCTGGAGATCATTTAATCTGAGCTACATGACTAAAGCTGAATTTTACCAGAGAAAAATAATTTCCAGATATGTAATGCTTTTCTAAATAAGGAATATTTTCAATTGAGAAAGATTTTTTTCTCCATTCATCAAAAATAATATTAATGATTTCAAGCTTTTTGTCTAGGTTAATCATTTAGGCATACATTTTTCTAAATCTTTCTCCTTCACTGAATCACTTGACAAGGTTTTAAGAAAACAGCTTCATATATTGAACTGCCTCCTATAAAACTTGTTTGGTTTAAGATTGTTGAACACCATGTATGTTTAATCATTAGTATTCCAGAATAGTTGCATGCCATAGAGTAGTTAATTTACAGGTGCTTCTTTTAGCCAAGTATGAAGCTGATACAGGAATTTTTTATTTATTATAGCTTTTTAATAATTTATTTACAAAATTCAAAAGGTACTGAGAACCTGTTCTTGTATCTTTTGAGCTGACAGTGGCAGTAAGCAGAATCAATTTCCAACTGCGGTCCCAGACTCATGCTATTTTTTCCTCCTCTTTTGAAAAATGTTCTCATTATCATCGGGATATAAAAGAAATACTGTACAATTCCATCCAAATGGACAGTGAGGTAAAATCTGCAAGTTGAGGCCAGAAGGGTCAGAGTGAATATTCTGAAATGAAACAGGGAAAAAGACGTCTTTATGTTATGGTCTTTATGGGATTATATGATGAAGGGGCTACAACATGGGAACAGTCTGATCTAGCAGGAGAGCTGGAGCTGTGAGGAGATGCCGGTATCTTGCAGAAGGTGAGGGGGTAGGAGGAGGCAGGCACAACCAGATGCGCAAAACAGGAATACAAGCAGCAACAGTGAAGCTCATCTGCAAAACTAGGAGAAGCCTATTATAAATAATGCCACAAATCTACTGCAGCTTTGAAAATCAGTTGTGGAGAGAGCCAGAAAAAACACCAAAATATGATACACCCACTCATGCTTCATGCAAGTCATTTCAACAGAAACCAAGTCGTTTTCCCTGCCAAATATGTAGGGAAAATAAAGTTTTAAAATAATTTAAATGATAACTTGATTTTTAACATATTAACATGACAACCCCTGTAACAAATCTGTACTAGAAATTAGAATAAATAAGCATGAAATTATTTAAGATAAAAATCTAGCTAAGGAAGCTTAGGAGAAGGAAAATACATAAGTTGTTTTCACTCTAATTGAAAGAGACCTCTTTGATGTAATGTCCATTTACTGGACACTGAAAATTAAAGTACTCCTTTATTATTTTTATTATTATTCATAAGTGTAATTTTTATGTTACTGAGAACACCCAATCAGAGTTTTAGTGTCTTTAGTATGTCTTCATTATTATTCTGGCTTGGTAAACATTGATGGCCAATGATAAGAATATTTTAGTGTAAAATCTTTTACAGAGCTGCTTACTATTATTGATTTTACTAGGGGAACAAGAAGCAGGTGGATATACCGTCTGTCATTGCTACCTAGGGAATGATTTGCAGAAATGTTTTAAGAAATATCTCAGAGATTTTACATGAAGATTCTTTCACTGCTTTGTTTCTGTACTGAATATTTCAGATTTTACATGGAGATTCTTTTACTGCTTTGTTTCTGTACTGAAATCTTCAGTAAAAGAATCAGCAGCAGTAAAAGAATCTTCATGTAAAACCTCTGAAAAAATTACTAATACCTAGCAATTTTTTCTGTGTTAGTTACTCCTTGTTTTATGCTGTTTCTAACACCTTCAAGATCATCAAGTCCAACCATAAACCTTTAACCACCCTACTAACCACCCTAAGCGCCACATCTACACATTTCTTGAACACTGCCAGCAGCAGTGACTCTACCACTTCCCTTAGCATCCTGTTCGTATGCTTGACTACTCTTTCCATGTAGAATTTTTTCCTTATATCTAACCAGAATCTTCCCTAATGTAACCTGAGACCACTTCCTCTTGTCCTATCAGTAGTTATTTTGGAGAAGAGATCAACCCCTGTCTCACAACAATCTCCTTTCAGGTAGTTGTAGAGAACAATAAGGTCTCCTCTGAGCCTCCTCTTCTCCAGACTAAATAATCGCAGCTTCCTCAGCTTCTCCTTGTAAAGTCTGTGCTCTAGCCCCTTCACCAGCTTTGTTGCACTTCTCTGGACACACTCGAGCACCTCAATGTCTGTCTAGTAGTGAAGGGCCCAAAACTGTATTCAAGGTGTGCTCTCACCAGCACTGAGAAGAATCACTTCCCTAGTCCTGCTGGCTACACGGTTCCTGATACAAAGCAGGATGTCATTTGGCCTTCTTGGCCACATGGGTGCCTGCTAGTTCATGTTCAGTCAGCTGTCAACCACTACCACCAGATCCTTTTCTTCGATCAATCCTTTTCTTCTACATTAATCCAACTTGTCCAGATCACTCTGTAGAGTTTTCCTACACTGAAGTAGATCTACTCTTCCTCCCAGCTCGGTGTCAGCTGCGAACTTGATGAGGGTGCACTCAAACCCCTCATCCAGGTTGTTGATAAAGATATTGAAGAGAACCATCTCTTCTCATTCTCCTTCCTCCTCACGGATCCGTGAGGAACACTGCTTGTGACCGGTAACCAGCTGCATTTAACTTCATTCTCCACCACTCTCTGGGCCTGGCTATGCAGCCAGTTTTCCACCCAGTGAAGAGTACATCTGTCTAAGCCATGAGATGTCAGCTTCTCTATTGGAATGCAATGGGAGACTGTGTCAAAGGCCTTAATAAGGTCTAAGTCGACCACGTCCACAGCTTTTCCCTCATCCACTAGGCAGGTCACCAGGTCACAGAAGGAGATCAAATTTCGTGAACTCATGTTGGCTGGGCCTGATCCCCTGGTTGTCACACACATGTTGTTGCAATCGCCCTCAAGATGATCTGCTCCATAACTTTTCACAATACCAAGATCAGGCTGACAGGCCTGTAGTTCCCCAGATCCTGGGGGACATTGGCGAGCTCCAGTCATCTGGGAACACCCATGTTGACCAGGACCACTGGTAGATGATGGAGAGCATCTTGGCAAGCGCTTCCACAGGCTCCCTCAGAACCCTCGAGTGAATTCTATCTGGCCCCATAAACTTGTCAGTGTCCAAGTGAAGTAGCAGGTCATTGACTGTTTCCTCCTGAATTATGGCAGGAACTTTAAGGGGCAAGTGACAGGTTACTGTGCTCTCCATAGGTGTCTTCCAGCTCATAGGGCAAAGTATCTAGAGGATAACTGATCAGGGTATTAAAGACTGAGGCAAAGAAGGCATTCAACACTTCAGTCTTATCCTCATTCTTGGTGGCAATGTTTTCTGATGTATTCAATAAAGAATGGAGATTCTCCTTGGCTCTCTTCTTTTTGTTAAAGTATTTATGGAAATATTTTTTTTGTTTTCTGTTACAGCAGTGGCCCAACTGAGTTCCATTTGAGCTTACTCCTTTCTAATTTCCTCTCTGCATATCCTAGCGATGTCCTTATACTCTTCCCAAGCTGGCTTTCCCTTCTTCCAAAGGTAGTAAGCTCTCTTCTTTTTGCAGAATCTGAGTAATAATTTCTCATTCAGCCAGGTCAGGCGTCTTCCCCTCCAGGTTGTCTTTCAGCACATGGGGATGGCTTGTTCCTGTGCAAAAAAATGCCAAAAGAACATGAATGACATAGTATTTGAAACACATATAGATTCTTCTTTCACTCTTTCAGGATTAAAGGGATGATTATGCGTTTTTACATTCCTTGGCCATCAAGACAAAATTTGAAGTAAAAATTAATATATACTGAGAAGCAGTCTCAGACCAAGAATCTGTGTACTGACCTTGCCCAGATTTTCCTTCCTAGTAATAAAGTATTTGTATAGGCAATGCAGCAAGAAATTTGAAGTTTAGATATAAATCTATTCCTATAGAAACACATTTATTTTATAATTTTAAAGAAACTACTAATTGATGATTTCTGGAATTCTATCCATGCTACTTACCTGATGTTCACAGAGCAGCTTACAAAATTCTCTGGAAATTTGAAAGGAAAATAATGAATTGGTAAGTTTTATATGCAATGAAACTCTTTACACACCATAGAAAGTAAAACACTGCAAAGCATTTCCTATCCAACAAAGGTCCAAAAAGAGAAAAGGAGGAGGCAGCCTTTAATTTGTAGAACATACTAATAAAGATATTTTATTCAACAAAGAGTTGTATAGAAGGTACAATTAATTTATCAGGAAAAAAAAAGATGATCTAATCTTGACTAATTTGAAGAATTATTAGCAGCGACTTTTAATATTGAGTGCATTCCTCCCGTGCCTATCATGCAGCTACAATTTTGTCATATAGACCAAACTGTTAATTTAAAATGAACTGTGGTAATGTTTTACTGACACAGACAGTTCCACAGCTGATCAGGACCCTCTCTTAAATTTTAAACATCACATGCATGGTAGAACACAAACTTTGTAGTCTTTCTGGAAATATCTGCATTGCATTGTAAAGTCTGTAGGGCTCTGCAAAAGCATCTCCTAGACAAAACCAAGGCAGGTTTTGGGGGTAAAGTAAAAGAGATCCTGGATGTCTGAACTTCCAGAGTTTTAGAAGCACTCTGACAGTAAGTTGGTATATTGCTCATGAGAAAATGTGGGTTTAGAAAATGAGTGAGTCATGGAGTCCCCACACCTACTACCGTATAGGTATGTCAGGGAGTATGCAGGCTAGTGGTAATGAGAGATTAAAGGTTTTGCACTTTTCATGCAGTAGCAAAACAGACTTCACTTAATCACCAAATTTACACACCTACACCTCGGAAACAATTCAGCAAAAGCAATCATCAATCTCTACTTTCTTTTCCTTCTTGTATTTGTCCAACCGCAGATTTGGATTCTTTTAATGAAGGAATGGAACCAGAAGAGAAAGAGAAGAAGAGGACAAGGGCAAGGGAGAGGGGAGGGAAAACAGAGGGCAAGAGGAAGGGAAGGGAAGGGAAGGGAAGGGAAGGGAAGGGAAGGGAAGGGAAGAAAAGTTAAGGAAGGAAGAAAATTGGTCATGCTGATTGCTAATAATCTGCTATGCTGCATTCTTTACCAGGTCATTAACAGATGGCAACAGTAAGATCCAGATATGATTTGTGCTAGTTTCAATAGTGAATATCAAACCTTAATTAAACATCAATATGTGCATTTTGCTATGGTTTCTATCTCTTTTTGCACTGCTGGTAAATACCCTTGAACAGCATTTACACAGTCAACTATTATTGTTCACTATTTTAATAAAAGTAGTCATTCTACTGCTTTATTACTTTGTACCTTCATCATATGTTGGTTCACCACTGCAGAAGAGGATTTTTCCTTCTGTGGAATAAAATTGCCATTGTGACTTAAATGTCACTTAAATGTCAACCAGAAAAAAAGTGTCTCATCTTTGATAATATATGTCATATGCTCATTTGTTTATGCAGGAAACAATAATTTTAGCTGAACTAACCATGCTTATATTTATTCATTTTACTCTTATATACTCTAATTCAAATAAGTTGGTTTCTATTCGGTTCTTGAGAGAGGTATACAAAATTAATGTGGTTAGCAGTGTCTAGAATAGTCAATTATGGTGACTCATTTTCACTGAAGATTTCCTGTCTACTTCACTGCCAAGACCCCTTAGTACCTAAGTATGTTGATATTTGTGAAAATATCAAGCAAATGTGTACAGAAAAAGCAAATATATTGACTGAAAATTATTTTTCCCTTTAATAGGGGAAAATTTACTGGGAATAAAGAGCTTTAAATAACCCAGAGTGAGCTAGAGAAGTATATATACAGAGATATAGATAGTATTACTATGTATATTGCATGTATGACAGCTCTGGTCTCCTACAAACTGATGGCAAATTTTTAATCATGTTTGAAGGTATGTGTATAGAGAAGTATGATTTAATAAGTAACATACAAATAAATAATAATAATAATAAATAATAATAAATAAATAATAATAAATAACATACAAATAAAAATAATTTTGGTAAGCAGTATTTCAGCATCATCTGGACATAAAAAATTTAGTAGTTCTTGCAAGTGACATTGCACCATAAGATCCCAAGATCCCAATTGGGAAAGATCTTATTCGTTGTGACCTGAATGTAGCATACTACAAGGAAAACATTTGTTGCAGTGTACTAATTCAAACATCATTTATAATTCATATTTTTAAAGTATTTTTCACAATAATTTCCCAACATACAGGAGATGATGTCTATTACAGCAATAACTGACATCGTATTTGATATAGAAATAATCATAATAAGAATGAATGTATTTACTACTATAACTGTGCTAATCCCTCTTGATATAAAATTACTGGGAAGCACTGTGGACATGACATGTGGACATTTTGTGCGTGCTCTTAAAAATGCAATTTTGTATTCCAGTTTACCTTATGATAGTGTCTAGTCAATGGGCAAACCTGAAACCCTTCTTTTGAAGATGTGTTTTGATTCTGCTCTTGAACTTCTGTCTTCAGTGACTTCAGTCCTCATGGAAAGTACTTTGGTCTCTCTAAAATCGAGTTTGAGTTCTTCCAGTCTCTTTATTGCGGCTGGTGAATGAGAGCACTGGTAAATGACATAATTTCATATTTTATGAGCCCATGTTCTCTAACAGTGAAGAAGATTTTTTTTTCTTTTTTACTTGCAATTTTAATACGCACATATGTTTGTTCATATCTAATCCGCTTTTAAAAGACTGTCAGAAAAAACTTCTCTGTAGTCTTAGAAGAGAAGGAAATACAATGCATTCTATTTCCTCATGGCTGGATTTAATGTACTATCAGACATCAAAACAGGACATAAACTTGTAGCCTGTTAACCCACTCAAACAGAACAGTAGTTCAAGCGGCTGTTCTTGATAGAATGCTCATTCCACCACCAGAAAAAGAACAAGCGTCCCTGGAACCAACGCTCCTGTTTTGGTTAATTCTGTAATTGTATTATAGCTATAAGTAGACTCTCTGTTAGAGTTTATCAAATATTTTGGCACATCATAAGCAAAGCATTTAGTTCCATTTCAAAGTTCATGGATACACGAATCAAGTTTTATTTTACATGGATCTTCTCCAGTTTGTGTTACTTAGATCAATATTTAAAAAATGGGAAATCACACATGCAACAAATCTGAGTCATATATCTTTTTTTTTTGTGACTCCTGATGACTTTCATTTATCTTTTTCTTAGTAATACTCTGAAAAATTCATTTGTCCCAGATCAGACAGATTTGTCCCTGTTGACCTTGTAGATTTCAACTTCTCCATTCTTTTGTATACTAAAGAAAGTGTTCTTAAATTCTTCTGCAAAACATGTTTGAATTCTGCTTCCAGAGAAGTCAAAACGATGAGGACTTCATTTTGACCTTTACAATTAGAAACTTTCACGAAATCCAACAGGCTTGCTCTGTCACGGTCAGCTGGAATACATTGCCTATAACTGCGCCTAGCTGCATTTTGATGGAGACTCCATGACCAATGTGGGCAACCTGTTCTAGCCTTTGGCCACACTCGCAGTGAAAATGAAACATATTATCAGATAGATGCTGCTCTCACAATTCAGCACACGATTTGTGACAATGAAACACAACAAAAGACTGAACACTGTAACTGAAAATGTACAGAATCACAGAGAAATAACTAATCTATAAAAAATCCTGTGCTTTCCAAATCTGCCATTTTTTAAGTAAATTGAAAACAATGGGTAGCTAAATGGAATTCAGAATTTTTATTTATTTTATTTGTTTATTTCTTGGCTTGAGTTTGGGCTGGATGTGTGTTGATTTAAAAATAAATAAATAAATAAAGGAAAATTCCGGGTAGCTCTTGGAACTTGCCAGAGTCAGAAATTTCCCAAACTGACAGTTTTTCATTTTGTGTTATTTCATAATACTTCCCGGTACATTCCACTGTGCTAATTCAGACATGCTATGGTACAGTCTGCATGTAGACACATTCCATTTTTATTTTGCTTTAAAAATGGTCAATGGATGACAGTTATGACTAAACCATTATGTTATCTTCTTTTCTTAGCTCGAACTACTTTTATGGTAACGAAGAACTATATCTGCTTGAATTAAATCTTTGAAACAAAATCTACAAATTTTGAAGGGAACTAAATAAGCTCTAGGTCCTCGGTCCTAGGTCTTCAGTGATGGATGCTGCAGACTCTGCATGCCTTTCTGTAGTTGAAATATTAATAAAAGAGACTCAGGTAGTTTTAAATAGCAATTGTGAAACTGGAGTAAAACTCTTGATCACACTGAAGTCAATATGATTGCAGTGAGAATTCCTACAATGTAGAATATTTGTTTTCTCTAAGACTGTGCTGGAGATTAATTTTTGGAATAAAATTAAAAATAAAAAAAAAATAAACACACTACCTTCAAGGAACAGTTTTCCAAAGAAAGAAGGAAAGAGATATCCTCTAATTCATTATCCAACTTCTGATGTAACTTCAAAGTATACTAACTTCTATTTTATAAATAAGATTAGATCTTCTTTGATTTCAGTGATAAATTTGATTTTAAGGGGAAGCTATGGATAGTAAAGTGTTAAGCCTTTTTTTCCCCAAAAAACTCAATGAGTCCTAGAAAAGTAGAGAAGAAATGAAAAGTAAGAAAAAGTTCTTTAATTAGCTCCTATAAATACCCACAGAACATTTTTTAACTCATTAAAATCATAAATGTTCATTAAAATCAATTATAAGATTATAGGAATTCCAAAAAGCACTATTAAATTGCAGTCTTCATCTTCACAGTATAATATACTGCTCATTGGTGTAATTTAAGTTACGGAGATAACAAACATATTCTATCCATAGTCTATAGTATGACAGAATAATAAAAATTCATACTTGCACAAAATATCTTTAAGTTATTGTGCCTGCCTTGGATTACTATTTGAATCTCTAAGTAAATTGTGGTCATTTATCACACAAAAGAGAACTAAGTTTCCTCTGTTTTTGTTATTCTTTGTTTGTTTGCGTTTTATTTGTTTTCTTGGTGTTTGTTTCTTTTCAGCAAAAGTTAGAACTGTTTGAAATAAATGTTTGTATTCAGGCTTAATTGGAAACATAAGGTAGAGGAAGAGAAGAGAAAGGAAAGGAAAAAGGAAAGGAAAGGAAAAAGGAAAGGAAAGGAAAGGGAAAAGGAAAGGAAAGGAAAAAGGAAAGGGAAAAGGAAAGGAAAGGGAAACGGAAAGGGAAAGGGAAAAGGAAAGGGAAAAGGAAA